>JANIWG010000048.1:0-88185 GCA_030705025.1 Myxozyma udenii
GAAAGAGAAGTTGACAAAACATTAAAGGATTGAATCAGCACGCCCTCCCCGACCAACAGAATTCAGTACCGCATTCAGCTTCTTGCATTCAACCTCAACCACACGCCAAAGCTGCACCATGATTCAACAGCAAACACCGTGGACATAGCATAGACGAAGCCCTGTTTCCAATACAGTAATTTTTAAAAAAATCTATCGATGGGAAATGTGCTTGAACGTACTCAAACTTGTGGCTCTTGAATGCAGAGCGAAGTGAGTGTGACCTAGTAGGCAAATAAGCTTTTGATTACCCTAAGCCTAAAACCTTATTTCTGGTAGCAAAAATTTGAAGTTTACATAGTTAAGAGATCCCGAAGTGCCCTTTTTCAGCAAGAAGAAATCAGCAACCACTCGATGGATTTTAAAAAAATAAAATGTTGCTGCATTGAAAATACATAAATCTATCAGCTCACGATTTATTTATTAGCATATCGTGTGTTGTGGTGGAATAGTGCGAAGTCGAAGTGGTCGTCAGTTTCACGTTGAACCAGTGCTGCGTGCACTGTACTACGGAATTTCTTATCATTTCTTTGTTGTAAAAGAGAATAATTTATATCAAACATATAAGCTTAATTGACTCTCGATACCAAAGCGGCTCTTAAAAACACTTGAATTTTATTGCTTTTTTCGCAGTTTCTACCCTTCTTAGCCCGCCGTCGGTTCCCGCAGTATGGAAATAATCCACTCGGAAGTGTTTGGACCGAATTCATTGACGACATGTCGAGATTCGGCCACATCGCCGTAATAAGCGCGAAGAGCAAGGTGTTCGGCCAATTTTGAGTGTTCAAAAGGGAGTTTGAAAAACAAACTGGCAGGAATATCAAGATCTTGCGTTCAGAGAATGGCGGTGAATATACTGGTGACAAGTTTAAAGGTCTTTTAGAGGGATATGGTATTCTTCAAGAAATCAGCGTTGCCTATCGTCCTTCACAAAATGGAGTCGCAGAGAGTCCAAGAACCCCGCGTCCGACTCTCATTGGCTACCGCTGCTGTGGATCTTCCTTCTCACCCGTCCTATGAGGCGCTCCTCCCATCTTACTCGCGTTTGGAAGATATCCGCACTATGGCGTACGGACACTAGTAGAAGCGGTAAGGACTATGTTGTCAGATGCGCGATTGCCCAAGGAGTTTTGGCAGTATGCTCTTGAGCACTTCGTACGTGAGGAATCGGAACCGAGACACCGTATCAGACTCTAAATGGAAGGAAGCCAGATCTTTCGGATCTGCGAGTGTTTGGGTGTAAAGCTTACGCCCGAATCCCAGATGCTAGAAGGAAGAAATTATACGGTAGAGGGACACCGTGCATATATATGGGAGCTGCGAAGGGTCAGCACGCTCTATACGATCCGGTTGAAAGGAAGCTGTTTTCTGCTATCGACGTGGTGTTTGATGAAACAAAGACATGGTTTTCTGAGAGTTTATATGAGGAAATTATGCTCATTGAGAAATCAGATCCTACAAGCTATGAGACGAAGATTTAGCCAGTGTATGCCGATGACGTTTTGCTTGCGTTTTGCTTGCGTTTTGCTTGCGTTTTGCTTGCGTTTTGCTTGCGTTTTGCTTTCTTGTTTGCTTTGGGTAGCATCCCAATTTCTGCGACGGGCACTGACGACCGCGCCCGTGCTGGCACTTCCGTCGTTGCAATCAGAAGTTCGCCTATTCACCGAAGACGGACTACAGTCTGAGATTCCATCGTCCTTATCCGAATTCACAAATGTGCATGAGCCGCGCATCCTTACAATTGGAAGCCATATCGAAGTGCTATCGAAGCCCTTTCTTGTTTGCTTTGTTTTGCGCGTTCTGTTTGTTTATATAGTTTTCCGGTACTCTGGAGCATTGCCCTAGCAAGTGCCTTACCCTTTCTCGGGAATACATGCACGCTTTGATAAAAAAAAATGGAAGATGAGATCGAGTCACCACTCATTTCAAACAGAACTTGGAAATCTGTTTCAAGAGGGAAGGATGTCGATGTTGTATCTTCTTAATTGATAATTTTGAATTTGATCCAGCAACGGGTCACTGTAATACAGTACGACGATATATGTCTGAGACGAGAATATTTGCTGTTGCTGCTGTAATATCTGCGTGGTGATCGGTCTTGCCGATAACTTCAAGTCACGTACGGTTTTACGGGGCAGCGTGGGAAAGCTGCGTACACGACGCTTCGTCGCGGTATAGATGGGTGGCACCGGATAATAAGTGGGTTACGATCGTGTTACACAACGCGTTTCTCTACTTGGATTGAGATATGATCTAAAAAAACATAAAAATTACCATGCAACTCCTAAAAATATCTATCTATACACAAAATTTTAGAACACAACAGATTACTCCTCAGCGGCAGGAACCTCATGCTTAACCTCATCGTGCTCAGCAGCCTCCTTCTCGTGCTTAAGCACGTTCTCGCGGTTGGCAGCGATCTCGGTAAGGTCAAGTGCAGAAGCCTTCCACGGCTTGATGTTCTGCTCCCAAATGACGTCAATCTCCTCAAGCGTACGGTTCTTGGTCTCGGGCGCGAGAAGGAACATGTGGACGGCCATGGCAATACAGAAGACAGCAAAGATGATGTAAGTCTTCCACTGGATGTTCTCAAATGCAGGGGGAACGAAGAATGCAAGCGCAAAGTTGAAGATCCAGTTCCATGCACCGCAGAAACCGTTGGCAACGGCACGCTGCTTCATGGGGAAGATCTCAGAAACGTAAATCCAAATACCGGGGCCCCACGAAACGGCAAAAGTAGCGACGAAGAGGTAGTTGCAAGCAATGATAGCCTTGGCAGCCTTAGTGTCGGGAACGATCCAGCGAATGTTGGGGTTACCATTCAACTCTGGAACCCAGTGACCATACTGAGCCATAAGACCGGAGACAGCAAAGAGCCAGACTGCCATGATGATAGCGCAGCTGATAAGCAAGGGACGACGACCCCAGTTATCGACGAAGAGAAGAGCGGGAACAGTCATGACGACGTTGATAACATACTGAATGGATGAGGAAATCAAGTTGGCGTTACCACTGTAACCAGCCATGGCGAAGGTGTAGACGACGTAGTACATCATGACGTTCATACCAGTAAGCTGCTGCCAAACCTGGGAAGACGCACCAACGAAAGTACGCAGACGCGAGCCCTTCTTGAATAAATCGAGGTAACCGACATCCTTGGACATTTGATCGATCTTGACAGCTTCACGAAGCTCCTGGATCTCAATGTGGACCTCGTCAGTTTCTTCACCGTTGGCGCAGCCCTGAACGTGGTGGATAATATCGATAGCCTCCTCCCAACGGTCGTGCGACGCAAGCCAACGCGGAGACTCGGGGAAAACAATCAGAGTGAGACCAAGAATGGCACCAGGAACCATCTGGATACCCCAGGCGGTACGGAAAGCCTTAGTACCGTCGAGGAAAGTGCAGCCGTAGGAAATGTAGAACATAATCATGATACCCCAAGTGACAGCCCATTGGAAAAGACCGACGAGACGACCACGGATGTGCTTGGGAGAAAGCTCGGCAAGATAGACGGGAACCTGGGAAGAGCAAATGCCGATGGCAACACCGGAGATAAGACGACCAATGACGAGTTGAGCGGTGTTCTGAACCGAGCACTGAATGGCAGCGCCGATAACCCAGATGATGGAACCGAGCTGAATAGAGTATTTTCGGCCGATACGATCGGAAACGAAACCGGCAGCGAGGGAACCAAGGAAAGAGCCACCGGCCATGGAGGCGGTGATACCGCCCTGCTTAGTGGAGTCGGGGTTGTCGAAGAATGTACGGTAAGCCTCGTTGTCGACGAATGCGGAGATAGACGAGATATCGAAACCGAAGAGCATACCGCCGATGGTGGCCGACATGGCCACCAGGTATGGATTGTAGACTTTTAACATGTTGGATAACACTTGTAGTGTGTGTGAATGTTGTTAATGATGGGGGAGAAGAAAGAGAGGACGGAGTGTGGAGTGGGCGGGGCGGTTGTTATATAGACGGGCGTTTCGCGCGAAAAGGCGGGTGACACAGGACACCAGACACGGTCATGGGGGGTGGAGGTGGAATGTCCGAAAACCGGAGTCCCCAGAAAAATTAAGGTTTCTGGTGGCGCAGCCCCCCCCCCCCCCCCCGGGGAAGTCCTGCACAAAGTCTAAAGTGGGCGCTTTAATGCGGCCCGCTGCTTCCGGCGGCACGCGCAACAAGCGCTGCGTTTGCAGCCGTGCGCGGCGCACGTGAGCATTACATCATGCCGGTTCTGTGGCGCGTGCACGCGGGCTCCGAGACCGGAATAGCCCGCCCTGCATGAACTTGCAGCGCAGAATCGCCCGATTTCTTGGTCGGACAATAATATCCCATGACATTATAGCTATCATCTGCCTCATGGGGATGTCTTACCAATTGGCCGTTTAATAGTAAGCATCCAGGAAATTATAATCACGTCTGCGTGCATCGTCATACGCCGGAGGGCCCAGCGTGTAATTTCGTCGGCCCTGTACGCCGTGGCCCGGAGTGCCCCCCACAGCTGCAGCTCCTCTTCCCCCCGCGTGTTCTGGCTGCACGTCCGCATAGATCAATTTATTGTTAGTTTGTTGTTGCTACACAAGCGCCAACAGGCGCGGGGCTTTTTCGGGTGCGCTTAAGCATCTCCTGATCGTCAATGCAGTTCGGACGCCATTGCGGGATTTTTGGCGATGGCACCCAATCCCGAGTGAGCGATCATCTGAGCTGTTCATGAAATATCCGTACGTACAGTACGGATAATCTGCTCTCCGCTCCCATACAGCTTTGCACGCGGGCACAAATGCGTACATTGCCATAAGTACAGTATTTCATCAGGTGTCGATGTACCTCAAGCTCTTCCTGCAATCATGGTACGGCCATGCCGTGGTCGCGGCATTGATCGCGAACGTGGTGAAGGCTTGTGACTCTGTGAGTTGTGCCACAGTAGCCATTTGTGAGTGGTGGTGTGAGCAAAGCGTTTACATGTGTCGGCGCTTCCACAGCTTTGAAGTGCCATAACGGAAAAAAACCAGTACTTATCCGTGTACCATCGCAGCTGAGATCGCACAAAGTATCTCCTCGTTTGATGCATGCCTGAGACTGTGCATATGCGGGGCACTCCACGGGGAAGGTAGATACTCCACGGGGAAGGTAGATACTCCACGGGGAAGGTAGATACTCCACGGGGCACTCCACGAAAATGAATTGCGGAGAGCGCGGATTTTGCGGATTACAGCGGGGAAAGGCGGGGAGTGCGCTTGCGGGTGGCAACCGCCGGCAATTCGGCCGCCGGAATTGTCCGTTCTGTCTTCGCTTCCTTCCGTTCAATCGTGCCTCGCTAGTCCTCCTTTGAATTTGAGAACATATAATTTTCATTCTCATTGTATATTCCAATTACGATAACCAGCTGAGCGTATATCATCCAACATCTGGCTCATTCAGCGTTGCGTCGTCGACCCCGTCGCGGGGGTCATGGAACAAAGTAGGACCGCGCCGCGCTGTGCTTTAAGCGCGTGCGGCGATCGCACGTTAATATAAGGCTGCAATAAAGTTTAGCTGTTCTCCACCGGACCTCGGAAGCACGAATCGATCAGCAAGTTTAACCGCGCCGCTACAGGGCAAATTTGTAATCCGTCTGGCCTGGCCACTGTAAATATGTTGTATGTACAGATTCGATTATTTGCCGTAAACTCTTGCCTTCTAAATTATTCTACATCTAACTAAAGTAATCACGGCGAAGAGTTCGTTGCGATACAGCGGCGAGAGGGGAACAAGGCTCCGTGGTGGGGTGCCCCAGCCTTCGCCAAGAAATATATTCGCCTCACACCAAAGCGAGGTTTAACCGCAGCCAGTGAGCAGCCGCCGGAAAGTCCCTGCCCCTTGCAAAACGGCGAAAATTAAATTGATATTTGTAATTTACATCCGTAATGGCGTCTGAGAGTCTGAAGCATGTGCATTTTATTTTCGTTTCGCTTCTTCACTCGCCTCGAGCCAGGGATTTCCCTATACGGACCTGCATCGCGCAGCAGCACGTGGGATTCACTCAACTCGGTCCTGGATTCTGCGAATTCAGACTTGTACGGTATACAGGAGCTACAGTACTGTAGTAATATCGTGAAACAATCTCTTTGTGAAGCTGTTCGATCAAGAACTACTGATCTGCAGCAGACAATAGAGTTCCAAGATGATCGTCAAACACTTCGCTTAAAGGAAAAGAAAATTACAATCGCCATCCACACACACCAAATTGTCAAAAACAAAAAGAACGATCTGTGAGTTCAAATTAATGAACAGACAAGTGACACACATCATACATGTCTCTTAAATATTGCATGGTGCATGCTCAACTTGCAGCTATTTGGAACACGCGAACACATTATCTAATTCTCGACCCTGGTCTGTACGCTCACTCGGTATGTAATCGACGCACCCGTTTACAAATGGTGATGTCACGAAGAGAGTTCCGACCCATCGTTAAGGCCGGTCTAGACAAAGTAGGTTGCTGTAAGCTGAAGTTTGTACTGTCGATTTCGCGGATTAACCCCTTGCTTGTCGCAGAACTGTCCGACAGCTTGGAAGCTCTGTTGTCATGTCGTTGCGGACATTTGACACTCGTGGGGTGACGGGTGCCAACTGCTCGTCTCTGTTCTGATGCTCAATTTTACAGCACATACAGATGCTGGAAAGCTAAGATCTACTGACCACCATGGTACAGCGCTCTTTGATCTCGACAGTTCGTCGCTCATTTATTGGCAATCCAGACTCGACGACCAAAGTTCGCATCACTTCCTTGATGACCCTTGTTTACATACTTTTCTAATCAGTATTAAGTCCTCGCCGGATGTTATGGCACGATTCTTTAACTCACTCTTTCCCTGTTTTCCGAGTCATCTAGTGGCTTGCGTCTTACGGTCGGTTTGACAAAGCCATCGACGATAATTGCAAAATTGCTCCTCGCGATGACTCTGCAGAAGTGCAAGTTGAAATTTAGGAGCTTCGTGAGGTGGTTCGGATCGACTAGATAGCAGAGAAGTCGGTCATTTTGATCAGACACGCGTATTTTCGTTGGCGCATTTTCAACATTTCACAACTCACTATCATGAAAACACTTGTGCGATGGCGAAAGACAGCGGTGATGCGAGCTAAATTTCCTCATCCATCTAGTGTGTCATCAGCGTCTTCATAAAAGTCCACCCAGTTTTTTCATCGACCATTGGAATCGTTGTACGCTTCTCTAATTTAGCGCAATCATCATGGCTACTAGACTTTTTGCGGCTTCTGCGCTCATGGCGTAATATGGACATTTCGATTCTAAAGTTAACGCCAGCCCAATCATTATATGGGCAGATTCTGATAGAACACTCGTGAAGGCCATTATTTCGTGTAAATTCCTTAGATTTTCAACTTTGCGCTTGCGTTGTTCATTCCTCCTGCGTTTGAAACCGTTCAGTGAAAGACAGCAATTTTGGAGTCTTCTGCATCGTGCTGGCGGCGTTTATTTTCCCTGCCCAAACCAAAAATACAAGCTGCTCACAGAGACCGAATAAAAAGAATTAAATCGCGGTAGGCTGCGAACGTTGAACGCGGTGACTTAGCCGGTCATGAAAAGCTTACGCCGCGAAGTAACAAGGCGCGAGAAATCCACTGTAGCATCGAGAAGAAGTTGGAAAGTGATCGCAGCCGTCGCAGATGTTGTAAGTCTCAGGCTGTGTACGTACATAGATCTGGCTGGTTGAATACAATTGACGTTCGTTCATGTATTCATGAATAGTTCTGTGAAAGGTCATTTGCGTAAGACTTGGGGTATGTATGATCAAGCGTATCAGTTGTTTTTGTCACGCGATTCATAAAAGCCCATCTTTTCCGAATTATAATCTTGCTTTGAAGTACTAGTTCACTTGAGTTCATTATCGAGAATTTGATGTTTGGCGTATCAGCACCTGACTCGAGTCTTATCGACAAGGTCATCGCGATGTAAGTTGCACGTTAAGTTCTGTAGCCGCAGTCCCTGAGTCATCGGATGTCAAAATGCGATGTTGTGCAGGGTGCACATGCAGGGTGGCTTATCCTTGCGCGGGGCCGCGTCGGCGGCCGATCGGCCGGCCGCCGCGCCCTGGAGATCATATATGCGTAACTTTCACAGCAAGGTATTTTAACTGGACGGGCCTGCTCCCGCGGCGGGCTCTTCGTCGCGCAGATGCTGGAGGTCTGTTTTGCGCGCCTGCGCTCACGGAACAGTGATGTCCCTGAGCCAGGACGTCGAGCTATAAGAGCCGGGCAGTCCCCCCGGACGCGCGTTCTCTCTGCAGGGAGCTGACCATGTGGCGCACTTTGCGCCACGCGATGCGGTGGCGGCCGGCCGGCGTGTACTGCGGAGGGCTAGGGCAGTTCTTCGTTCTTAACGAGGCCGCTAATAGTGCTGGAGCTGGGTGAGCCGCGATGCACCTTCCAAGTCCGTCGCAGCGCTGTCGCTCAGTCTGCACTTCCTTCCCCACGACACCGAGCTGCGTCGCGCTCTCCGCTTCCGCTACCTCGCCTCAGTGGGCGTGATATGCATGTAGTTACAGTAGATACCGGCAGCCCGCGTCTTGACGGCTTTTTTTATGTGCGGCAGCTCGTGTCTTACCTGTTCGCATCTACAGTAGTAAGCAAGTTTCTCGGCGGAGCGCTCGGCTTGCTTTCAAATAATTCTTTCTCTCCCGCCAAACCACTACTACTCGCCGCTCCTTTCTGTTGTTCGTCGATTCGGAAACCCCACGCACTCCTTCTCCGTTCATGCTGATCTTCACTCTAAACTACTCGTCACCTTCTTCCTGAGACCTTTATTTTTACTCCTCGTTCGGTCCTGTCGCTCGCGTGCGGGCGTCGCCTCTCCTTGCGTCTCCGCCGCCCGGCTCTCGAATCGACTCGCCAGTTCCCATCTCGCGTGGCCTTTCTCACCCTTCTGACGCGTCGTGCAGCCTGCGTGGCAAACTTTGACAAGGCTCGCGTGTTACTACAAGACAACTCGACCCTTTTCGGCGCTTCGGCACCATGTTCGTGGTTCAAACAACCCACAGCAAAACCGGCCTCAAGCGCCCTGATCGTCCTTGTGACTCATGCCGTCGTCGCAAGTCGCGGTGTGTGTTCTCTGAAAACGACTCAGTCTGCTTCCTTTGTCGATTCCACAACTACGAATGCGTATTCAGCGAAAACCCAGCTCCCCGCAAACGTCAACGACGCAACAGCAACTCCGAGTCTGCACCTACTGCCGCCGCCGCCGCCGCGGCCGCTGCTGCTGCTGCTAAGGAGAGCGCGGCAAACGCTCAGGGAACTCTCACGAACACTGGTACTGGTTTGGGCAAGAACGATGCCGACAATGGAGACTCGGATGCAAAAGACAAAGATGCAGCCGGAGGAAACGCGAGCACAACGCCCACTCCGTCTGGGGAAACTTTCTCTGTTTCGCCGTCTGCCTCTATGCCCACCATGCAGTCGATGTCCAACGTGCTCAACTTGAATGAAAAAAAGGACGAATCTGGAACCCCGCCTGCACCAAAACGCGGCCGTGTTTCAAGGTAAGAAGATTCACGATCCAACGCAACAAGTGATCATTTACATCTAACTCTACACAGAACATCGTCTCGCAAGAACAATGCAAGCACCACTCCAGCTCTTCCATCCGTCACGTCAGCTCCCGCAGAAGCTGTCATCATCACCCCGCCCGCGCAATCCACGACTCCTTCGAACGCCGTTTCTGTCGAGACTCCCGATTCGCCATTTCCCGACTACGATTTCATGCCCCACACATTACTCAAGAACACTCTGGGGTTACAGTGTCGTCGGTATATCTCGTTCATTGGCAGTTCAGCAGAGCACGATCCGATACTAATGGACCACTACGGTTTCGACGGGCGCGATCGCGCGTCACTCCCCGCCGTTGGTCCCGACTTTTTCACGAAACGCCAAGTTCGCCGCGTGCAAAACCCGCCAAATTCAGCAAACTCGCCAAACGGACAAGTCTCCTTTATTGTGTTTGAGAGCGAAAATCTGTTTCGCACGGGATTTCCCAACCCGTCTGGTCGTGACGATACAATCGGTGGAAACTTGGCTGAAGTACGCAAAATTCAGGATATTGTTGGGAAATTTGGTCGGCCGCTCGTGGGTCTGTATTTCCGGATAGTAAGCTTCCATTTTCTTTTTCCGCTTTGCGTCCGTGTTAACAAAATTAGGTTCACCCCGCGCTGCCGATATTGCACAAAGAGGAGTTCTTAGAAAAGTACTACAGAAACCCGTCCGAGCTGTCGCCATCGCTTCTGGCTGGCTTATATGTCTTTGCGATCAACTGGTGGACGTACGACCCAGATCTAGTTCCGTTCCCCCGCCCACCACAATCCGCGCTTGAAGCACTGGCTCAAATAAACCTGTATCGCGAAATTGACCGACCAACGCTATCCACAGTTCAAGCTGGTATCTTACTTTTGCAACACCAGACGTTCCGGAACCAGGTCACTCGCCCGTGCCACTCGTGGGCCATGCTCGGTGAAGTCATTGCTCTGGCTCAGGAAGTTGGATTGCATATGGATCCCACTCACTGGTCGATTCCCGAGTGGGAGCGTGGGCTACGAAAGCGACTTGCTTGGGGTTTGTATATTCAAGATAAATGGATGGCACTAACGTACGGTCGGCCGTCGAATATCCACAAAATCAACTGGATTGTGTCGGATCTGGAGTATGACAATTTTCCGGATGACGATGGCTCGCTTCTCGCGACTGGCGCGTCTGCACCTGGTCGAAGCGGCGATGATGAAGACTTTGAGGATGAAGGGTTTTTGAGTGGTAATGGTACGACCGGTCCTCGGGCCTCTTCGAGTGGCAGTGATGATGAGAAGAATGGCAGTGTGAATCGTGAGACCGGCAAGATTATGTACATGCAGCTTGTTTACCTTACTCGGATTTTGTCTGATGTGTTGGACGAGTTTCATTCTGCTCGGAGCATGTCGGATTTATTTGCCGATGATGTTGCGGAGCTCGCGAATCGGCAGAAAAATGGTGGTGATGACAGTGCGGATAAAGAGGCTGGATCGCCGGACGAAGTGGATGAGCAGAAAATCAAACGTCTACTTGCACGCGCTCGGCCACTACAAATCAGACTTAAGGACTGGCTTGAAAGTTTACCTAGTTGTCTTCGTATGGAGAATACTGCGCTAGGCGAGTTGTCAGCGAGCGGTAATTTACATCTTGGATACCACGCAGCTCAGATTGCTTTGTTTCGTCCGATTTTGCGCGCTCTTGCGAAAATGGACCGGACGCAGTCTCCTGCGATGAATGAGATTTTCACACTTGTGTATCGGTCTGCGTTTGCGGAGTTTGTGTCTGCGGTCGAGTTTGCGAACAATCTCAAGCAGGAACATATTCAGACGTTTTGGTACGCTGCGTCGAAGAATAACTTTGCTGTGATTGCGACGTTTGGTGTGTTGCTTATGTTAATGGCGAATACTGAGGCTGAGAGGACTGCGTGTAGTGATAAACTTGCTGTTTACCAATGGACTTTGAAAGTCAACGTTCGTGGTGCCGAGTTTTTGCAACATGCCATTCTCTGGATTGAGGAGTGCAAGTATCTTCTGAAGAACGAGCTTGGCAAGAAGGGATCAAAGCAGATGTCAGCGGCTCAGCAGTTGCAGCAACAGCAGCAGATTCAACAACAGCAAATGCTACAGCAGCAAGCTTTGCTTCCAGTTCTAGGTGAACATAGTACGCATCAGCAACATCAGCAACAGCTACCTCAGCAGCAGCAACAATTACCGCAGCAGCAACAGCAACAGCAACAGCAAGATATGCAGTCGCATTTTGGAATTTCCGCGCTACAACATATGCCAATGGGGCCTGGTGGTCAGGTGCATCCCCAGATGATGGGAATACAGCATCAGCAACCTATGTATCAGCAGTCCATGCCACAGTCCATGTCGCAGTCATCATCACAGCAACCGTCGTTTCAAGTGCAGTACTCGCAGCAACAATCGGCCGGGGGTATCCCGATCACAATGCAGCAAGGTATTTCTTCGGTTTCAACAGCATCACAAACGCAACATCCTTTGCATCATTTACAGCAGCAGCAGCAGCAGCAGCAGCAAGTGCATATTCAAAGACAGCAACAGCAGCAGCAGCAGCAGCAGCAACAACGAATGCACATGTCTTCTCAAACATCTTTTTTTAGCAGCGGGCCAGGCGTCGACGGTATGCAAGATCACGCTGTGATTTTACCGAGTGCGCAGGGACCTGTGTTACATCCTTCGCATCTGTCTGCTCAATTTATGCAACAGCAGCAGCAGCAGCAGCAGCCATCTCATTCAATGCATTCACCACAACATTTCCAACGAACGCATCAGCAAGCTCAGCATTCAATGGGTCACCAATCAACGGGGTCTTATAATTCCATGGACGACAATGATATTTTCTTCACCTCGCTCGTCACAGATGGTCGATCTCATGTAATCGATCAACACGCAAGCACCGGTGTCGACGAGCTTGATAATCTTGAGTTTTTCAATACCCACATGATCAGCCATCCATGGATTGAATCCGGCGCGACACCAGAATCATCAGATCTTCTCCCATCACCATCGCATACTCCCAGCGCAAACGGAAATGGTGCATCAGGTGGCCCAGGTGATAGCAACAATCACAGCAACAATAGTAATAGTACTAATAGCGAGCAAGATGGTGAACCGTCTGCTCCTGGTGAAAACGGTGATAATAACAACGGCGCAGATACCGGCGTGATGACTAATGGAAATGGTGATCGGAATAATGGAAATGGAGATGGTGGTGAAGCGAGTTGTATCAAAACTGAGCACATCACGGCGTAATTTAGTTTAATATTTTGGCTTTGCATTTTATAACCTTTATTTTCTTTTCTTTTCAGATATACGATACGATATACGAGAGTCTTGCTAGGTCTGTCTTGTTGCTATGTAATAATAGACGTCATTTAGTTAATACATACATATAATTCTATACACATTCACTCATCATAAAATAAGAACACTTATAAACCAAAAAACAATGTAAACGTATCCATCTATTTTTGCACAAGACCCGCGATATCAAGCAATCTAGCATCCAATCCATTCGCCGCCACCAACGTCGCGCCATTCTCAATAACCGCACATCCCTTGAGCGCTTCGACTGCAGCAATTGCGTTCGCGAGTTCAGGAGTGTCGATAAGAAGCACATCCGGAGCATCGATACCGTCTTCGAACGCAAATCCGAATTCAGAAGAAGCAGATTCCAGTTTTTGCGCGGTCGTGAGAATGTCAAGTGGGTTGACTGGCTCTGAACTAGAACTCGACTTCTCCAGCGAAATAATCGAAGTTGCACTGCTTGCGACCGAAACCGCCTTGTCGAACGCGGGTTCCGCGGCGCCGGAAACACGACGCGAGCCAAGCTTGGCAGTGAGCGTCGACTCTGACGTACCAGATTTTGAAGTGGATGGGTATACAGCGTATCTGACGCCACCAGGGGAGACGCCTTCGAAACCACGGTAGTCGACGTAAAGGATCGGGCGGTGACGATAGTGCTGCGCAAGATGCTGCTCTTTATGCGGTCGTTCGAGACGAATGAGAGTAGCCCAGATCGTGCGAGCATCGAGAACGGAGGCGGAGAGAATGACGAGAGTAGTGTAAGATGGAGAAGCGAGTGTGACACCGACGGTGGAAAGAGTACCGCGGGTGGCAATGTATGCTGCGCATGGAAGCGGGGTGGTGAGGGAAGCGAGGGCGGAGGATGTTGTGAGCGCGAAAGAGAGTTTTCCGGATGCAACGGCGGTGGCTGCGTCTGTGAGAGAGATGGAGTTGCTAAGAGCCATGGCGCCGAGGGAGGAGAGTTGTGAAATAATAGTTGCGTCAGCTGCGAACTCTGAAGTCGTGACGAACGGCGCGCCAAAAACAAAAGGCAAATCCGGGACACCATCGAGGTCTGTGCCAAAGATCTCGTAGCTTGCTGCCTTTGAAGCGGATCCAGCAGACAAGTCCAGTGCGGAGGCCGCAGCGGATGCAATCTCGACTGGGTTCGCCTTTTTGGAGAGGTAGCTCTCGTGCAAGGGAGCAATGGAAAGGGGAGTAGCGACCGAGACGGGCTCGGCGGCAGCAAGAGGACGGGTTCCTGGTGCTTCGGCGGCGGCAGTCAATGCAATTGCAGAAAGCTTTGTAGAGTCAGATGCGTAGCCGAGGAGACCATCGTATGCACAAAACATGTCCATTGTAGCGGAGACAATAGTGCCGTTGAAGCCACCAGTGCAGTCAGTAAGAACGCAGCACTCGAATCCATGATCGTTTGCTTCTCTGAACGTCGAGGCAACGCAGCACTCTGCAGTGACACCGCAAAACAACAAGTGGGTAAGACCGCGAGCAGCCAGGATTTCGTGGAGATCAGTGTTGAAAAACGAGCCTTTGCCAGGCTTATCGAGCACGACTTCATCCTTGCGTGGCTTGAGTTCGTCGACAATGTCGTGGCCGTAGGCACCACGAACAAGCAATCGACCCATCGGGCCTTCTTCGCCAATGGTCAAGACATGACGCGTGTTGGCGCCACGTTGACGGTCTGTCTTTGTAGGCGGACAGTCAGATAAATCGGGAACGTGGCCTTCGCGGGTATGCACGACAGTCATTCCCAGAGCGCGGGCGGCGCGGAGAGCGTCGAGGCATGGGGCAATGAGGCCGGAAACTTGAGCAAAGATCTCGGCAGATGGACATTGAACGGCACCGTAACCTTGGGGGAGAACAAAGTCGCGTTGCATGTCAATGATGACGAGACCAGTGCGGCCAGCGGGAAGCGGGAATGGCGCTGGACGCGCCGAGGGGATCTCGAGAGGAGCTTGGATTGTCATTGGTGGATTGGGACGGGATTGGGGATAAATCCTCGTTTCACTGGAGGCAAACACGGGGAGCAAGGAAAGAAAAGGATCCCTCGTCCTCCTCGATATCGACGCCGTGGAAGAAGTACGATATATAGCGGAGGGGGTAAGCACTAGCGCCGCATTCGAGGAACGCGATTAAGGTAAAAGGCATCACGGGAATTGAGAAATGCCCTCCGGCGGCGACTCATGGGCTCCAAATTGTGGCGCTTTTTAGACTTCCTCTGTCACCCGCAATCAGCTTCTCGGCTTCCGCCGCTCTAAACTCCCATATTAGAGAACGGGCCTCTGCGATCGATCGCTTGAGCTTATAAGAGTCGCGACGTATTTACATGTATACCAAAGTTGCATCCATGACAATGAGCACTGCGGTCTATCGAAGCACTATCGGCTGGGCAAGGGCACGCCGTCGGCGACTGATAAGGCGCTCAAAGCTCGATCAACGTTCGAGTTGGTTCAAGTTGTTGTTCCACAGCGCGGCTTTGAAAAAAGAGGGTAGTTCATGTAGTTAATTCAATATAAAGCATATGTATAGAAGAAGCTGGAGAAAAGTAATACGTATAACACGACTCTGGACCCCCGAGGTTTCGTCTGTGCTCTGCTGGATTCTGGCGGAGGTCGTCGACTGGGGGAAAAGCCCTTTTGTTACGTTAAAAGGTGGTCGATGCGTCGACACTCGGGGAGTCGTCCGTGTTTGGCGGCGTGAGTCGGTGTTACACTGCTTCGAGAGCGGCATTTGTGGGGCAGTTCTGCAGTAGCTTGTTTATGTATACAAATATAAATTGCAAATGCATACAACTAATTATGTATATATATGTTATACATGTCCATAATGTAAGAGGAGAAAGCTCGGAAAAGGAAGATCGAGGATGAATATGCCAAAGACGGAAGCCGCGCGCCGCAGCGCGCCGTCGCGCACGGAGTCCGACTGTCTGTTAACAAACTGTTAACCACCCCGGGTGTCCAAGGGCTCGACCTCGACCTGGTCTTTTCCCCCACGCCATTTTTTCCGTTCTTTCTTTTTTTTCTCTCTCTCTCTCTTCTACATAGAACTCTCCCGGTTTAGCGCAACTTCACAATGTCCGAACCAGCATACATCAAAATCTCAGCGGCAAAGAAGCAGGCGCTTCTCGACGCGATCCCGAAGGAATGGCACGTTACTATCCCCGAAGACCAGGACAACCTGACCAAGTTCGCCGAGACTTGCGGTGTCTTGAATGACAAGGAGGTCGAGATCACCAGCAACTACGACGCTACTGCGCTGCTTGAGAAGGTCCACAGCGGCGAGTTCACCGCGCTCGAGGTCACGGTCGCGTTCTGCAAGGTATGTATAGATAAGATGGTGTGTGCCTTTGAGTTTCTGCTAGATGCTAACACCGATTCCAGCGCGCTGCTCTTGCTCACCAGGCTATCAACTGCTGCACTGAGATCTTTTTTGAGCGTGCCTTTGAGGTCGCCAAGAAGCAGGATGCTTACTTCAAGGAGCACGGAAAGCCTGTCGGTCCGCTTCACGGTCTTCCTGTGTCCGTCAAGGATTCATACAATATCAAGGGAATCGACAGTGCCATCGGCATGCCCGCGTGGGTTGGTCGTCCCGAGAAGGAGTCATCTGCTATTGTCGAGGCGTTTGAGGAGGTTGGCGCGATCATGTACGTCAAGACCACCGTGCCGCAGAGTATGATGGTTCTCGACACCGAGAACAACCTCATTGGACCCGCTCGCAACCCGTACTCCAAGTACCTTACCGCTGCTGGCTCGTCGGGAGGTGCCGGTGCGATTGTTGCGTTCCGCGGCTCGCTCGTCGGTATGGCGACTGACATTGGCGGCTCGATTCGTGTGCCCGCGTTTTGCAACGGTTCGTACGGTATTAAGCCGTCGTCTGGTCGTCTGCCGTACTTCAACATTAAGGGCTACTGGCCCGATGGTGAGGACGCGACTGGCGTTCTTTGCGTCGACGGTCCGATCACGACCTCTGCGCGCGATCTCGAGCTCATTGTCAAGTCTCTTGCCGAGACCGAGCCGTGGAACAAGGACCCGTCGTGTGCTCGTCTTCCATGGGTCGAGCCCAAGCCTCTTGGTCGTCCTCTTCGGATTGCCGTGATTCGTGACATCAAGACGTACGAGCCCATTACTTCGATCTACGCTGAGTTTATCAAAAAGGTCGAGGCTGCAGGCCATGAGCTTGTTGATATCCCGTTCCTGCACAGCCGCGAGCTCTCCGACATCGCGACCCAGTTCTTTAAGGCTGATGGTGGTGTGTTCCTCCAGAAGGTGTGCGAGGAGTCAGGCGAGCCGCTCACTCAGGCTGTGCTCGATGGCGGTCTTTACCCCTGCGAGCCGACCGATCTGACCAACTTCTGGGCTCTGAGCCACCGCCGGGAGCAGCTTCAGCGTGAGTGGCTTGCGCACTGGAACGCCACTGCCGCAAAGACCAAGGATGGCAAGCCGGTTGACGCGATTCTTCTAGTTGCGCAGCCGCAGCTTCCGCGGCCAAAGGAGCCGCTGACCAGCAACGACTGCATTTTGGCGTGGAACACGGTTGACTATCCTGCTGCGGTGTTTCCCGTCCACACGATCGACATTGAGAAGAACAAGTACACGTTTGAGTTCCCGCCTATTGTCACGGACGCGGACAAGCGCACTGAGGCGCTGATGCCTGCTGATGTCGCGAAGCCGTACCACGGTTTCCCGGTTGGTATGCAGCTTGTTGGCCGTAAGCAGAACGAGGCGGATTTGCTGCAAGCGGTCAAGACTCTGGCTGAGCTCGCTTAGATGGGCATTGAGATACATATGTTGTCCGCGTGATGAGTACATAATTGTGTGTTAGGATATTTAATAGAGCTGAGTTGTAGCTTTGACGTTTTTAATTGATTTTTTCCATCTAATCTGTTAACGGGACAGCACACGGAGCGAAGCGTGCGCTGACAGCCGCGGCGGCCGACGCGCGGCGGGTCGGAGAATTGAACAGTCGGGTCGATTAGAGTTGACCGGAATAACATTACGGAGAGCGAATTGACAAATTGAATAATGGCCGTGCGGTCCTGAAAAGGGAACTGTCTCGCTCGAAGAGCGAAGTTGATTGTGCGTGCTACTTAGAAGCCGGTTCTTTCTAATTTCATTTCTGTCTTTTGTAAAGGTGGTAAAAATCTGGTGTATATGACAGATTAATTGACACTCGACGATCGACAAGTCACAATGAAAAAGTACGCTGAAGTTGTTCCTGCACGATGAGAAAATCCCAGGCAGGACAGATTTAAGAGTCGGTCCCGAGCGTCTTGTGCAGACTTTTTGTGCTTTTGTGGCGTTAGAGTGGCTGCAGAAAAGTTGCGCCACCTACGTGCATACTTACCCTCCAGCTGCAGGCTTTGGTTTCACCGCTGCGGAACAGACCGGCCTTTTTTTTTATTTTTTGAATGTATAATTTCATTTTTTTGCTTTTATTGATTGCGCAGTGGTCTCTGTGAGCTTCAGGCGTTTCTTGGCTTGAGTACTTGTCGATAAGAAGAGCAGCGGGCGACAGAAGAAGGTGGGAACAGTGCGCGGTGAAAACAGTGCGCGGTGAAAGACGCATTGGGAAGACGGCCGGCGGGCGTATGATATATCTGCACACCACCCAACGTTCAATATACCGGTGATTGAAAAAAAAAAAAAAAAAAACATCTTACAGCGTGCCTTCCAGAGCCCTGCATGCTCGTTTCACATGGAGTCGAAACTGGCGAGGTACATCCAGAAGCCGGATGGCGACGCCGACGGGCTGCGTAGATTATAGCGTACGTATATCCGAGCGCACTGGGTTCGGCGTGAGTTCGGCGTTCGAAGGCAAAGTCGAATGACCACGCCGGCGCTTCTACTCGACGACGATGATTTACAATGTATAATATATAATATAATATAATATATATACAGCACTCTGATATTTGCAGTTGCAAACCAAGCTCTCTGGTCGTGAATACTCTACACAGGTACCTGTAACAAGCGAAGACGGGTGGACCCTGAGCCTTGTCTGAGGCTTCGAGGCTGCGGCTGCGGCGCTGCTGGTGCGGCGTTGGAAAAAAGCTTAATCGGCGTTAAAACGCTCGCAGCGATCCGTGCGCGTCAGTTATTCCGGAACTTGAGCCTCGAGTTCGGCTGCTCGATATCGCAGTTGTTCCCGCCCTCGCCCCCCCCCCTCAGCCCTCAGCCCTCAGTTCTCGCCCTCGTCCCTCCGGTTCTGACCTTCTTTCGCGCCCAATGTGCTTAATCAGGCAGCGTGACGCGGCCCTGTCTCGCGATAATTGCAGCAAACCGCGCTACCCGGTGCGTCGACTGTGCGTGGACTTATCAGTGGCTCGACTCCGGTCGGATCGCCCCATCATCGCTATCTGACAGCTCTCCGTTTTCGTCTCTTGTTCCTCCTGTTCTGTGCATCCCGTCAAACGCCCGTCAAAATCGTCAAAATGGTCAAAATGCTCATCGCTGCAGCCTCCTCGCAGCCCATATAAAGCGCCGTCGTGCGCCACATCTGCCCCCCCCTTCTTCTCTTCCCCTTCCCCTCACCTCCATCCCCACCACCACCACCACCGCAATGGCCCTGACTCAGCGCATCGCAGCCATCAAGGCTAACGCCAAGGCAAAGGCGACCTCCAAGTCCGCCTGGGTCCTGCCCAAGGAAGAGTCCTCGTACGCGCCCGCAGACACCTGGTCCAACAAGGACAACGACGTCACCCCCGTCGAACGCCGTACATGGTCGGCGCTCACCATTCTTGGTTTCTGGTTCTCCGACGCGCTCAACATGCAGGGCTGGGAGCGTCCGTCCTCCATCATCGCCGTCGGCCTCACCTGGCGCGAAGCCATCCTCTGCGACACCGTCGGCATGATCGTCATCGCCATTCCTCTCGTCCTCAACGGTGCTATCGGCTCCGCCCTCCACGTTCCCTACCCCGTCGCCGCTCGCTCCGGCTTTGGCTTCCACTTTGCCAAGTTTGCCGTCATCGTCCGCATGGTCACCGCGCTTTTCTGGCACTCCATCCAAACCTACTCTGGCTCCTTCGCGCTCACAAACTGCATCGCTGCAATCTGGCCCTCGTATCTCCGCATCCCCAACCACATTCCAAAGCACATTGGTATCACCACTCAGCAAATGGTCTCCCATCTCCTCTTCTGGATGCTTCAGTTCCCCATTCTCCTCATTGCTCCGCACAAGCTCAAATACTTTTTCATCTTCAAGTCTGTCGTCGTCTCCGCATGCTGCATCGGCGTCGCCGCTGGAATGGTCCATCTCGCCAAGTCCAACGGCTCTATCTGGGACCAGACTCCTCGCGTCCACGGCTCCGAGCGCGGCTGGTTGATCATGAACTGCATGATGGCTGCCGCAGGTGGCTGGTCCACCATGGCTACAAACATCCCCGATTTCACTCGCTACACGAAAGGCGGCAAAGGTCAATTCTGGCAAGCTCTTTTCCTTCCCGTAATCACCATCTTTCTCGCGTTCATGGCCATCATCGCCACCTCTGCTTCCCATGTTGTCTACGGAGAGTACATCTGGGATCCCACTCTTCTCGCTCTCAAATGGACCGGTCCTAAAGGTCGTTGCGCAATGTTTTTCGTCGGTTTCTCTTGGGTCATTGGTCAGATTGGTACAAACTTGTCTGCCAACGTCGTAACCGCGTCCAACGATCTTACCTCTCTTTTCCCCAAATACATCAACATCCGTCGCGGTTGCATCATCATCACTGTCATCGGCGGCTGGGTCATGCAGCCTTGGGAAATCGAAAGCTCCGCAAAGCAACTTCTTACTTTCATGTCCGGTCTCGCTACTTTCCTTGCTCCTATCGCCGGTATCCTCGCCTCAGACTACTGGCTTGTCAAATTCAAAAAGGTCGACGTTCCAGGCTTGTACAATCCCCGCGGTCGTTACGAGTACAAGTACGGCACCAACTGGCGCTCTGTCGTCGCTTTCCTTGTCGCGCTGGTCCCTAACTTGCCTGGTCTTGGCCACGCTGTTACTCCTGCCAAGGTTCACGTCAACTCGGGCATTCTTCACGTGTACGACATTAGCTACCTTTATGGATTCTACGTCTCAATCATCGTCTATGTCGGTCTCTCGTGGGCTTTCCCCGCAAAGGACTCGCTTATTGACCAGCCTATTTACGGTGAAGTCGATGGAATCTACCGTGATGAGGAGCAAGGCTCTGGCGTTATTGATGGCATCACGACCAACAGCGCTGATCCTGATGCTGACGAGAAGACTGTTGAGAAGGCGTCGATTTAAAAATTCCATATTTTTTTGGAGTATTTGTAACACCATGTACCATTAAACTAGTAATAATAACCTAATAATACATTCACATATATACACATAACGTACAATTCGTTCGTAACTCTACATCACCGAGCATACGGATGTCCAAATCCACGTCGTCCACCACGTCCACCTCCTCGCACCGCACGCGGTCCAGTCGGAATATTCATCGGTCCAGACGGTGCTGCGCCTCTCAATGCACGTGGTCCACTCGGCGGCGCAATAGGTAAATCCGCAACAGCTGGACCCGTAGGTGGTGTCGTTCCTGTAGCACCGCTACCCACTGTACCAGCAGACGGCCCTGTGGGTATCGCATTGCCGTTTTGCCATCCGCGGCGACTTGCAGACGGTCCGGTGGGTGGTGCGATTGAAGGTGAGTTGCGCGATATCGACGAACGATCTGCTTGCTCGTCTTTGATCTCGGCTTTGGCCTCTGTGGATGGTCCCGTGGGAATACTACCGCTGCTGCTGCTGCCTCCTTGCGAAGCTTGGAATGATCCTGCAATACGAAATCCTTTGTTGTACTCGTTCGCGTATCTCTGTTGCTGTTGTTGTGACTGTTGCTGCTGCTGCTGCTGCTGAAGTTCTTGCTGTCGTTGCAGTTCCTGCTGCCGCTGCAACTCCTGCTGTCTCTGCAACTCCTGCTGTCTTTGTTTCTGCGCCTGAGCTTGCGCATGTGCTTGTGCTTGTGCTTGCGCCTGCGCCTGGGCCTGCGCTTGCGCAGACATCATACTTCCAAAACTCTGAAGCATTGTCAACGCTTCAAAGTATTTCTGCAATCTATACCCGAATCTCGCCCACATTGACGGAGTCATTCCACCATTCGCATACGCTGTTTCGTAGTCTGTGTCGCCGTTATCGTTACCATCGTACGCGTTGTCGCCATCGCCTCCATTCGTGTTGTGTTCGTCTTCTTTCTCGCGTCCTCGCGGTAACGCGCGTTTCACTTCGATCTGTGCCAAACGTTAGAACCGCTACAAATATGTTGTATCAACCGCACCTGCTTCCCAGAAATCGCAATCGGACCGTGCGCAAGCGTATTATCAACCGCACCCTCCGAATCAAACGTGATGAATCCAAACCCACGAGACCGGCCTGTTTCCGTATCGATCATCAAGCTCGCGTCAATCACTCGTCCAAACGGTTCAAACGCCTGCTGAAACTCAGACTGTGTCACGAATGGCGCAACACCGCCTACGAAAATCTTGCTCGTTCGTTCTTGTTGTTCTCGTGGAATCGCGCGTTTTGGGTCGATCTAGCGGTGAAAGATTTCTGTCAGCGTTTTTTTTTTTTCTTTGTTGCCTTTTTTGAGAAAGAAGAACTTACAATCTTGCCGTCGAGAATGTGCTCTTTCACCATGACCGAGTTAACGCACTTTGGATCCCGAAACGTCAAGAATCCGAATCCACGAGACCGATTCGTCATGGTGTCACGCATTACTGTGCACTCTGTGACTTCCCCAAATTGCGAAAAATACTCTTTCAAGCTTTCTATAGCGAGTAGTTAGCAACCATGAGCGAAGAAGGTCATTGTGAATATGTAAGGCAGCGTACCATCAGTGGTATCCCAGTTTAGACCTCCTATTAGACATTTGGTCAGAGTTGATCTTGTATCGAAACGCACACCGACGTACCAATGAACATTTTTCTACGCTTTTGTTAGCGGTTGCGCATCTTTCTAGCTCAAAAAGCAACATACCCATCCTCCTTCGGCTCATCATTCTTCGCTGTAGCAGTCTCGACCTCCATCAACTGCTGCTGCTGCTGCTGTTGCGCACCACCACCACCGCCACCACCACCACCGTCTCCAATGTCAGGTTTAACATCCCGCTTTTCCTCCTCCTCTTCATCGGATTTAAACTCCTCGTTCTCATTCAAATCGTCTGCGCCATCATCGGGTCGCAAATCCACCGGTTGCTGCGACGTAGGTTTCGAGATCGCGTGTGTAGGTTGTAACGAAGACTGTTGCTCGTCATTGCTACGTCGTCGTTAGTTTCTCTGTTCCACTGTTTGGTACATAAATCACGTACTAGATATCCTCGAAATCATCCATTATATGATATCTACGGTCCTCCGACCAAGCTTGACCTTTGTGAGATGCGACGCGGGTTCTCTTGTTGCTGAGAATCTGGAGGGTGTAAGCAGAGTGAGGGTTCGCAATTGCTGCAGCTTTTAAATCACCATCGCGAGATGTCCATGACGCCCATAACACGAACTACTCGAGCATTTAACGAAGTGTACATATTTACAGAGCACATACCAAGAATATACATCAGAATTGCATAACACCATATTCAAATTTATAGCAAATGATCCTTGCACGTTACAGATTTACAAGACCACCAGCGTTAAACGCGTCAAGTGCCCGATGTGCACGTATCATGCGGTCTAAAGGAGAAATGTTCACCTGAAAAATGTCACTTAGGACGCAGCAGAATAGGGAGTGGATGAATCTTTCGCCAGGACAGTTGGATAACGGTTGTGCGAGGGAGAAGAGGAGGGAGAGAGAGAACTAGGTAGCAGATGGGATGACATTAGGGATTTTGATCCGAAACAAGGCGAATTCAACTACACACTATGAAACAAGGTTGATCTGCATGAAACTAGAGAAAGATATTAGTGGCGGAGAATGGGCCAAAAAAGGGGAGCAAAAAGGGATGAAAAAAAGAGGCGGGGAGTACGGCGATTTATACGCGATTGGCCGCCTGAACAATTTTGATGAAACAAAGCAACGGCGGTGTGTGTAACAGCCCCATTCATGCATATCGCAGCATTCCGACCATGTAAGTTGCGCCGTTGCGCCGTATTGAGACATTTGCAGCTAGGTGAATGTGCGATGTTCGTGAGATGGTGTATCAAACACGCGGTTGACCGATCCGAACTGACTCAGACACGCAGCACACCTTCAACACTTTAAACGTGCAAGCGAATATGTACCATAACTGCTGCAAATGCAATGCACATAGTTGGAACAATTGCCGGCTTGTAACCGAAACACCACCTGCGACGCGTTCGTGACGCGTTCGTGACGCGTTCGTGACGCGCATCCGACGCGTCATCGAATCCTCACAAATCCCTCCATACCGGCAAACATGTACGCATTCATCAACCCGAGACTAAACTGATTAACCCAAATTCATTTCTATTCTATAATTACCAAATACTTTTCGTGATTACTTATGGTCAAAGCCACATTATCTCCTCGTTTTCCCATCCATCCAATTCACCAACACGCCTTAATACAGGCCATCAGCGTTGCTAACAATACACCGGGCCTCGTCACCCTTCGCCTCCACAAGCTTGCCAATCATAAACACCTTCTCGCCGCACTCTGAAAGCATAGTCACGACCGCGTCGACGTTCTCAGGCTTGACGGCAAGAACCATACCAATACCCATGTTGAGAGTCTTGAGAATATCAGTCTTCGGCACGTTACCTGCCTTTCCAAGCCACTTGAACACTGGCAAAACGTCCCACGAAGTCGCGTCAATCATGGCTCCAAGGTGCTTTGGCAGCATCCGTGGCACGTTCTCAAGCAATCCACCACCTGTGATATGCGCCATTCCAAGAATCAACTGCTGCTTGATTGCAGGAAGCAGACTCTTGACGTAGATGCGGGTAGGAGTGAGAAGGCTCTCCTGCACGGTAGTTGACGGGTCCCATGGCGCAGGACCGGCATAGTCAACGTTATTGTACTCGATAATCTTGCGCACGAGAGAGAAACCGTTCGAGTGCACACCAGCAGAGCCAAGACCAAGCAGAACATCGCCAGCGGCCATGGCATCAAGGTTGGGGAGTGTCTGGCCACGCTCAACTGCACCGATCGCGGTACCGCCGGCATCGTAGTCACCACCGTGATAGATACCAGGCATCTCAGCGGTTTCACCGCCGACGAGCGCGCAGCCGGAAAGAATGCAGCCGTCAGCAACACCGGAAACGAACGCGGCAGTGACGCTCACGTCGAGTTTGCTGCAAGCAAAGTAATCAAGGAACATGAGCGGCTCAGCGCCCTGTACAACGAGATCGTTGACGTTCATAGCAACAAGGTCAATACCAACAGTGTTGTTGATTCCAGACTGCTGTGCAATCTTAACCTTAGTACCGACACCATCAGTAGCAGCCACGATCAATGGATCCTTGAATCCTGCAGCCTTGAGGTCAAACAGACCGCCAAAACCGCCGAGTTCGGCGTCGGCACCGGACCGAGCAGTGGACTTGACCTTAGATTTGATGGTCTCGACGAGAGCATTTCCGTTTTCAATGCTCACACCAGCCTGGGCGTAGGTAAATGACACTCCGTTCGTGGTTCCCTTGGCAGCATCACGGAACGCACGGTACGCAATATCCTTGCGGTAGTGCATGTCCTTGAGATGAATCTTGGCGATACCAGCGTACGCCTTGCGGACAGCCTCCTCTAGCGAGTCAGCAACAGCAGAGGCGGCAATGACACGACCACCGGCTGAAACAAGCTTGCCCTCAGGCGAGATCTCAGTGCCCGCGTGGAAAACAAAGGTCTCGTCGTCGTCAATGGGATCGATTGTGATCTCATCGTTCTTGGAGTACTTGCCGGGGTAACCACCGGCGGAGCCGACGACGGTCACGCCAAAGCGGCCGGGGGAGACAGACATGTTGACAGCGTCGAGACGGCCCTCGCAGCACGCAAGAAAGATTTCCGCAAGATCGGTGTCCTTGGACAGAAGAGGAAGCACTGACTGGGTCTCGGGGTCGCCAAAACGGACGTTGTACTCGAGAACCTTGGGGCCAGCAGCGGTGAGCATGATACCGGTGAAGAGCAGACCGACAAAGGGAAAGCCGTCGTGACGCATACCGTCAATGGTGGGCCTAATGACAGTATTCCGGATCTGCTCGATCACAGCAGGCGTGGCAATAGGCGCGGGGGCATAGGTGCCCATGCCACCAGTGTTGGGACCATTGTCGCCGTCAAAGATACGCTTGTGGTCCTGGGCGGGAGGAAGGTCGACGACGGTGTAACCATCGCTGAACGCCAAGATACTGAGCTCGTCACCCTCGAGGAACTCCTCGATCACGACCTCGTCACCGGCGTCGCCGAACGCGCGGTCCTCCATTATCTCCTTGAGAGCATCGTACGCCTCCTGCTTAGACTGGGGGATCAAGACACCCTTGCCGGCGGCGAGACCAGAGGCCTTGATGACGACGTTGTGGGAGATCGAGTCAACGTAGGCCTTGGCCTCGTCGAAGGACGTGAAGTTGCGGTACTCGGCCGTGGGGATGTTGTGCTTGGCCATGAAGTCCTTGGAAAAGGTCTTGCTGCCTTCCATGCGGGCGGCAGCCTCTGAGGGACCGAAGCAGCGGATACCGACTGCATTGCGTTCGCGTTAGCTGGCGGGTTCTGTCGGTTCTAAGCAAAACATGCGCGGAAGCAAACATACTCTTTCTGAATTTTGACTCGATGCCGTCGACGAGGGGCTGTTCGGGACCGGGAACGACAAGGTTGACTTCCTTCTCGATCGCAAAGTTGACGAGAGCAGCAAAGTCGGCCGAGTCAATGGGCACGTTCTCGACGTTCTTGAGTCCACGCGCGGTGCCGCCGTTGCCAGGCGCGACCCAGATGTGCTGGACAAGCGGGGACTGCGCCAGGCGCCAGGCGAGAGCGTGCTCGCGGCCGCCGCCGCCGACGAGCAAGATGCGCAGGGGCTCGGACATGGTGAGGGAGGGTTGGAGAGAGAGAGAAAGGAGGGAGGAAGAGAGAGAGAGAGAGAGAGCGGGGAGCTGTGAGCTGAGACCGAAGAAGAGAGGGGGAGGAAGAGCCGGCGCAATATCTAATCTTTTTTCAGGTCTGTCTCGTCTGGCGTCGGCCAGCTGGTTGGGACGAAGACGAGCTGGCGCTGCGGCGGGGTAGAGACGCGTCAACTGATTCCTGACTCTTTTCCCCGAGGAAAAAAAAAATTTGTTGCGGATCCTCCCAACCAGCCTGGCTGGAAAGAGGGTAACGCGTCGACGGTGCGGGTAACTCGCCGGAGAAACGCACTCGACTCGCGAGAACGCTGCACAGCTCTCCGTCGCCGCCGACACCGGCGCGGTGCACAAAAACATCGTGTGCAAACCGACCGTCGCGGCCGGTGCTGTTCTTGTTCTTGTTCTCCAGTCCACTCTCACTCCCCCCGAATCATGGCCCGGTCAGTTCTCATCCGCGTCCCGTGCTCGTCCGCCAACATCGGCCCCGGCTTCGACGTCGTCGGCCTCGCGCTCTCCATCTTCCTCGAGCTCCGCGTCTCCATCGACCCGGCCGCTGCACCAAACAACACCGTCCTCAACTGCCTCATCCACAACGTCGGCGAGGGCGCAGAAGACCTTCCCACCGACGCCGACCGAAATCTCATCACCCGCACCGCGCTCTACGTCATGAAGTGCCACGGCGTCAACGAATTCCCAAAATACACCTCCGTCACGATCACAAACCCAATTCCTCTCGGTAGAGGCCTCGGTTCCTCCGGCGCTGCCGTCGTCGCGGGCGTCATGCTCGGCAATGCAGTCGCCGAACTCGGCCTGTCAAAGGACAGATTAATGGATTACTGTCTCATGATCGAGCGGCATCCAGACAACGTCACCGCTGCAATGATGGGCGGTTTTGTCGGTTCGTATCTCAGAGATCTGGATCCAGAGGATATGGAGCGTAAGGAGATCCCGCTTGCAGAGGTACTGCCACAGCCGGCTGGAGGCGTCGATACTGGTGTTCCTCCTCCCAAGCCGCCAAATGGAATCGGTCATCATATCAAGTTTGGCTGGGCAAAGGAAATCAAGGCAATTGCAATCATTCCCAACTTTGAGCTTTCAACAGCCAGCTCACGAAGCGTCTTGCCAAAGGTTTACGAGGCTAAGGATATGGTGCGTTTTTTCCTTTCATCCCTTCATTTTCTTTTTCAATGCTAACACGCATCCCAGATCTTCAACCTCCAGCGTCTCGCCGTCCTCACAACCGCGCTCACTCGCTCTCCTCCTGACCCAGATTTGATCTATCAAGCCATGCAAGACCGTGTTCACCAACCTTACCGCAAGACCCTAATTCCCGGCCTCACCGAGATCCTCGCCTCCGTCACTCCCAAATCCCACCCCGGTCTTCTCGGTATCTGCCTCTCTGGTGCGGGCCCTACCATCCTCGCGCTCGCAACTCACAACTTTGATAGCATCGCTCACGAAATCCTCGATCGATTCAAGGCGGAGGGCGTCGAGTGTGCGTGGAAAGTGCTCGAGCCGGCATATAACGGCGCCGAGTGCATCGAGGAGTAGTAGAAAAGTACAGATATATATAAAAAGGAAGAAAAGGAACTGGAGGGTACGATATTGAGTCTTGTAGATTTTCTTTTGGTCTTATAAAACTGCCGAGCAAATTAACTTTACTATATAGAAAACACTTTAAGCATGCATGGAAAAAAAAAAATTAATATCAAATATGTAAAAACAAACAAATGTAGTAGAAACCCACGCCAATATAGACTGACAGACGCTTTCAACAATGAAATGAAACGAACAACTTCGTCAAAACGCCAAAATAAAAAGCAAACAAAAGGAAAAAAAAGAAAGAAAAAACATAGTACATCGCTATGAAGTACAAGTCAGGATCAATGCAACCGCAATCATGAAGAGTAAAATGAGAACAAAGAAAGCACAAAAAAAAAAGTAACTAGTGTAAACAATGAAAACTGTATCTCGCAGGACAATCCAAAAAGAGAAACGACAACGACGACGACAGGAGGAATATGCAAATATTTATGTAGGTAGAGCAACTTCATCAGCTTACATGCAGTACCGGAAAAAGTCATTGTCCGGCGTGCTCGTAGCCCACGAACGAATCGTGTTAGTTGTTGTGTAAATCATCGACACTGCTCCAAACACAAAAATGAACACGTCAATACTCTTCTGGAATCCGCTGCGCGCGCACGCCCGATAGTGAAGTAAAGGCGGGTACATGTAAGTAAGAGGAATACACGCAAACGAGCCAATCAGCGCCACAAACTTGTCGAGGTCATCCGCGCCACCCCATGCGACAAACGCAGTAATCAACACGACACCCGTGCGAAACACATTTTTCGTCCACTTGGCACGCATGTCATGCTTGCCCGACTTTTGAAACCACGCATTCTCCATGATCCGGATAGCAGGAAACAACTGCAACGGCGTCGACAAAAGAATAGCAACCGCGTAAATAAACTGCATCGAATTCACCAAATGATTGTCCTGAGGCATGTTCAAAATGACAACTGTCTCGACGTTCGACCCATACGCAGCATAGGACATGATACCCATGCAAATGTACACGACTGAAATAATGATCATCACAAGTCCAATAGCGCCGTAAAATTGAGTAGGCTTACGCATCGACTCGTGAATCGGAATAACGAGGCCGATACCCTCGAACGTGAAAATGGCAGTACCAATGAACAACGTCCAGTCCTGACTGTTGAACGCAGCAATGTCAGACACACCATGCTCGACCAACACACGACCGTCCCAGAAGTACACGTAAGCAAGTCCAAGCAAAATAAAGAAATCAGCAAGCAACGCAGAAAGCGACAGCTTGGAAATGTTGCGAATCATCGACATTGGAACGAAAACGATAACCTGCAGGAAAATCAGGTAGCGAACAGGAACCAACCAGCGGCAGTCGGTAATAGCCATGATGAATGCCTGCAAGTTTTCAGACGTAAAGACAGTGTACGCTGCCGCAAATCCAATCTGTGAAAGAACAATGGACGTGAGAATAAGCCTGCGCATGTACTTTCCGTACAAAATACCTCCCATATCTGTTGTTGTTAGAGTTGAACATTGTAGCATATTAGTGTATACGCACCTCCAAAACTAGCCTGAACGGCCATACGAGAGTCGATAAGAAGAATGAAGCAGTAATACGTCAACACAGCAACTAAGAACAAAATTGCTGATGAGAAAAGCATGCCTCCATTGTAGTACGCTTTTGGAAGGAACAGAACACCAGTACCGACAAAGCCTTTAAGCAAAAGCAAAACAGCCTTGGTCGCGCTAGTATCTTGCACAACATGATTATGGTGCTTCACGTCTCCCCGACCAAGACGCTTGACTCCATCAAGCAGACTGGTCTCCTCGTCGAGAGATCGCAACGACGACCGATCAGACATAGTATCAAGATCGGCAGAGCTTCGCGGAGTATTCGAAACAATCGTAGAACGAGTGAAGTGCCGGCGTAGACGGTGATGCAAACCTTCGTCGTCAGTTCCAGTAGTGCGAATAGTAGAAGCATCACCATAATCAGAGTAATATTCTGAATCGGTGTAGTCTCCGTCTTCAAGCTCCTCTCCAGCAAAATGACCGTACACGCTGAGGAATTCCAAGAAATTACGAGTGAGAAATGGTCGGGGAGGCGCTGCAAGCTGCTCGACGTCCATGATCTCGCCCGTAGCAGTCATGTTAGACTCACCGACCTGAACTTGCGAGGTCGACCCGCTAGCGCCATATTGCTGGCTTGGCGATTGGCGAGCCTTGGATAACAAATAATTTCGGCGGAAACCACCAGGTACATGGATGTTGTGAATGTTTAAGGTGTCATCCTCTGGTTCCGGGCGTGGAAGAGCAGTGAACGATCGCGATCGTAATCTTCTGCCAGACGCGACATCTTCTGTCTGGTCGCGCTGCCAATTGTAGAGCTCACGAGTGATATCACCACCTTGTAAATGCAAAGAGTATGACGCCTGCTCAAGAACATCGGTAGGAGTTTTTAATGCGTCTGCATCAGCAGCAGAGGCGGATGCGGCAGCCGCGGCAGAAAAGCCAGACACAGATGATTTTCTGGCTTTGTATGACTCCGGCTCGAAAGGAGCAAACGTACTTTTTGTGCTTGCGCTGCCAGAGCGACGGTGACCGTTGATCGATCCAGCAGAGCCAGGAGCTGGCGACGAGGGCTTTGGTGTGACAAGATGGCGACTGATGGCGCGAACAAAGTTGGGGTCGTATTCGCCGAAAGCGTTCGGTTTGGTGTATGGAGACGACGAATTAGACGTGGCGCCATTGAAATTTGACAAGAGCGATCGAGAGGCGGGAGAAGTTCCGGCGGGCAAAGCAGCAGACTGTCCGACATGCGGACTGTTGCTCAAAGATTGGGAGTCGCGGAAAGGAACAGCAGTCGAAGACAGAGGCACAGATCCAAACTGCCTTGATAGATTGATTTGTGACGACTGCGATACACGCGGGCCAGCAGCAATGGAGGTGTTGCCGACGTTGGCGTCTTCTGAGGCGGAGCCGCCGATTCTGGCGGCAGGAAAGTCGGCGACAGGTCGAGCAGGGCCGTTAGAGCGCAGGACGGGGGGCGATGAGGAGTCGAGATTGGACGCTGCGGTGGCCATCGACGCGGCCGAGCCAACAGACGACACGACTGACTGCTGATTGCGGTTGAAAGCACCGACGGAGGTTGTGCTGGACCGTCGAGCGGAGGGAATTTCAACGGAATTTGAGCGGGACATGGCGGTGTAATCGCACTATCTTGAGACGCAGAACCGTGAAGTGGCGAGATACGGAGAGGGAAAGCAGCCGCTAGCACAGATCTCCAAAGAACTACACTGCGCAAGATAAAAATAGGCAGGCAGTGCTGGAGAGCGTGCGTAAGGGTGCGGAAGTGCGGTTGGGGGGAGGGCGCTGGGAGGGGGCTGGGGAGGTGGAGTCGGGTTGCGGGCGGGGAGCGTGATAACGCGACGGGAGCACAAAGTCTGCAGAAGCGGCAAGCCACCGTGAGCCTGTGGTCCGATGGCAGACGCTCACAAACTCACTCGGGTAAGCGCACGTGACGTGTGCTGACTACGCGCTGACTGTGCAAATCTGCAAATGGGCTTCGACTCGACTCTGCGCCGAGATCGACACGATCGCGCGGCTCCCTCCACCCCCTGGGGCCGGCGTCGCGTCTCTTGAGCGCTGCCCGCGTGCCCGACGCGCGTAGCTTGCGGCATTCGATTCAGCGGATATCATCAGAGACGCTGCTGCTGTGCGCTTTTGTATACTGTAGTCGGCGTGCAGGTTCTACGGGTCGCTGGATCTTTTTATACATGTGTGTATGTGGTATACGCGACTTGACGCGCGAGTGACAGCTGGTCGAGACCCGAGCGATAAGCATACTGTTCTGGAGTGCATCGTACGGTAAGTAGTGCGGCCAACAGTTGGGTGCGCCGCACACCAGAACAATGCGGAGCATCCGGGGAGACTCGCTGGCTTCGACGCGGAGTTTGGAGTTATCCCAAAGTGCAAACATGCCAACAAAACTCGCGATGTAAAATGCGCCGTCGTCTGGTTTAGTGCGCTGTCTCACAACTGTCCCGGCCGAGTCTCTTCAAGACTTCCTCTGCGCCCTTCTTTGTCTCGCTCGTCAACCTCACTCTTCCTCTCTTCCACCCTCCCCTCCTTCCCCCGCCCTCCACCTCCCCCTCCTTCTCCCTCCACTCCGCACAGGCCGCGCGCGCTACCTGATCTGCAAAGCGCCTCTCCGCGTCCCGTCCCCTCCCGTCTTCTCTCGACTCTCTTCCTCTCGCCCGCCATGGCCCCTCCAACCCTGTGGCAGCGCGTGCGAGGACGAGGCATGTCTGTCTCCGCTCGTGCTGCTAATGCCCCCGACAGCGACTTCGAGATCGACGACAAGGCCGCCGCGGCTTCGGCCAGCCAGGACCAGAAGATGGGCACGTTCTCTGGTGTACGCTTCTCCGAATTTGCAAATTTCCAGGCTTGCTTGCTAATCTTTCTGCCTCCAGGTCTTTGTGCCGACAACCCTCAATGTCCTTTCCATTCTCATGTTCTTGCGTTTTGGTTTCATTCTTGGCCAAGTCGGCGTAATTGTCTTCATCGGTACGCTCAGATCTCACACCTCAGATCTCACATTTGTTGTTACAGACTCTTACTAACATCTATCCAGCAATCCTCGTCATGTCGTATGTCATTGATCTTCTCACTGTTCTCTCCATCTCAGCCATTGCCACGAATGGAACCGTCCGCGGTGGCGGTGCCTACTACATGATTGCTCGCTCTCTTGGCCCTGAGTTTGGCGGGAGTATAGGTATCGTGTTCTACATCGGTCAGGTGCTCAATGCCGGTCTCAACGTCGTCGGTTTTGTCGAACCAATTCTGTCTAACTTTGGCAATGAGTACGGCATCACCGCAAAGATTCTTCCTGAGGGTCGGGTATGTTGATTTGTCCACGTAACAGTCCTGATTCACTGTGCTAATCCTCCGCAGTGGTTTGAGTTCATTTATGCTACCGTTCTTCTACTTCTTTGTACCGGTGCTTGCATGCTTGGTTCGTCTGCATTCACCAAAGCTGGTTACGTGCTTTTCGTCGTTCTTGTTCTTTCCACACTTTCAGTACCTCTTTCCGCTTTCTTTGTCAAAGAGCACTACATCCCCGAATTCGACACTGTCTACTCTGGTCTTTCGCTCACTACCCTGAAAAACAATACACTACCAATGTTCACTGCTGGTGCTGCTGGTTCGGAAATGACCGGTCGCGAGAACTTCCAAGATATCTTTGGTATTTTCTTTCCCGCGACTGCTGGTATCTTCGCCGGTGCTAGTATGTCGGGCGATCTCAAGAACCCTAGCAAGTCGATTCCCAAAGGTACTTTGTACGGCTTACTCATGACTTTCTGCTTCTATGCTACTGTCATTCTTGCCATGGGCGCGTCTATTCCTCGACAGCTTCTCTACGCCGATGTTCAAGTTCTCCAGACCGTTAACTTGTCAAAGTACGTCATTCTCATGGGTGAAATGTCAACCGCTTTATTCTCTTCGATTGTTGGTATTCTTGGTGCTGCCAAGGTTTTGCAAGCAATTGCGCGCGACGACATTCTGCCTCAACTTCGCATCTTCAGACAAGGCACGAAGAAAGCAGATGAGCCTATCTATGCTGTTATCATCACCTATGTGCTTTGCCAAATCACTATTCTCTTGCCTATTAATCAGATTGCCAGCTTTGTGACCATGGCATTCTTGATGACTTTTATTGTCACCAACATTGCTTGCTTCCTCTTAAAAATCAGCAGCGCTCCCAATTTCCGACCATCGTTCCACTACTTTAACTCAATCACAGCTCTTGCCGGCGGAGTATTCTGCATTGCCACGATGTTTGTCGTCGATGGTATTTACGCTAGTATTATCATTGCCGTACTGATTGGTCTTTTCGTCATCATTCACTATCTCACGCCGCCAAAGGAGTGGGGTGATGTGTCGCAGTCGCTCATTTACCATCAGGTTCGCAAGTATCTCCTCCGTCTCCGCCAGGATCATGTCAAGTTCTGGCGTCCCCAAGTTCTTCTTTTCGTGCATGACCCGCGAACTTCATGGAACCTGATTCATTTCTGCAACTCGCTCAAGAAGGGCGCTCTTTACATTCTCGGTCATGTTGTCGTTATGAATGATTTCCAGGAAGGTCTTGCTGAAATGCGTAAACTCCAGAGTGCTTGGATCAAGCTTCGTGATGTCAGTAAAGTCAAAGCCTTTGTGCAAATGGCTGCCGATCCAGAGTTTGTCTGGGGTGCTCGCAACATTGTTATGCAAGCTGGTCTTGGTGGCATGAAGCCCAACATTGCTGTTCTCGGTTTCTTTGATGTTGAGTCGTATCGTTCTCGTGAGTCAACCGGCCTGTCGCCTATGCCAACAAAGCATGAGGAAAACCAGCAGCCGGTTTTGCAGCACACTTTCAAGCGTAACGTTAAGCTGGACTCGCTTCCCACTGACAGCGTTAAGCAGGGAAGTTCGATGACTGTGACGCAGTACATCAACGTCATTGAGGATCTTCTTGCTATGCAGGTCAACGTTGCTCTTGCGCGAGGATTCAAGGGCCTTGAGATCCCGCATAGATGGGACAAGCCTGGAACTTATTCCAAAAAATATATTGATCTTTGGCCTATCCAGATGGCTGCTCATCTTCTCGAGCCTGATGGTGAGGGTAGTGTGCTCAGTACGAACTTCGACACATACACTCTTATTCTACAGCTTGGTGCTATTCTGCACACGGTTCCATCTTGGAAGAAGCATTACAGCCCTCGTGTCAACGTGTTTGTCGAGTACGAGTCCGACGTTGAAGAGGAGCGCGGCCGTGTTAAGACTTTGCTGGATAATCTGCGTATGGAGGCTGAGGTCTGTGTGTTTTGTCTCTCCGACGGCAGCGTTTCTGCCTATGAAACTATCCTTCACGGCCGAGAAGACCAGACCGGAAAGGTTACTGAAGCGCTCGGTGACGAGCCATGGTGGACTGAACTCCAGGAAGCGCGTCAATTGCTTGAGCGTGCTGATCTGATTGATGAGGGCGCGCCAATCCCTATGGCGTATCTTAACGGAGAAATTGCAGTTCTGCCATCGGCTATTCGCGAATCTTTGTCGTCAGGACAGTCATCTGCAAACATTGCCGCGACCAACGAAGTGCCTGAACTTAAGAAGTATCTCCGTCTGCGGAGGCAAACTATGTCGTCTGTTCAGAAGATTGGCATGTCCTTCAGCATGCAGACCAGTCGCCTTGCGGACGCGGAAGTCGAATATGCGTTTGCGGATGATGACGACGAGGACGAGGATGCTTTGATGATTGGTGACGGCGCTATTGACGAAGACGAGATTGGCTACTTGACTGAAGACACAGGAGTTGCGAGTGGCAGTTCTCGTCTTGGCAAGGATACCGTTCTGTCTCCTGTTACCAGCTTGCACTCGCGAAAGTCTGGCCGCTCTGCTTCGTCGTCTTCAACATTGTACAAGCAGGGCTACTCTGATGACGTCCAACCGGCATTAGTTGACATTGAACACATTGCTGCCGAGGCTGCGTCAACAAGCACAAGCTCAGGCTCTGCAGCTGCTGTCGCTTCATCGTCGACCGCGGATGCGTCTTCATCGTCAGGCGCTTCGCTTTCTGGAGAGTCTTCCTTCAGCGCACCTGTCGTTACGAACCCTCTCATACGCCCGAAACTCACTCACCGTTCATCTCTTGCGCGAAATGTTCACGACACTGCTCGTGGTCGTCGGGGTATTCCGCATTTCACAGGCGAAACCATTCCGCACGCAGAAGTCTTGGAGCAGGAAGAAGGACAGAAGACGATCCGATTTGCGCAGCGTAATGTGAGTGGCGTCTCAGCTGCTATGCATTTGTCATCGCCGTCTATGACACCAATTCCGGAGACAAAAGATTCTGTTCGCATTGAGCAACATCCTCTCGCGCCATCGCTAACGTCCAGCAGCAGCTCAAAGCTGTCGCGTGCGTTGACGCCAATAACTACTCCATACCACGACGACAGATTCCTTTCATTCAACGACCTTCCTGCACGAGCACAGCATCTGATTTTGAACGATTTGATGCGTTCACGCTCTGAGGACGCAGCTGTGCTACTTGCGACGCTTCCTGCGCCAATGCGCAATACGTACAAGTCCGAAGACGACTCGATTGCGTATCTTGAGGAGCTCGATTTGTGGTGCAAGGGTCTACCACCGACGCTGTTAGTGCACAGTCAAAGTGTCACCGTTACGATGGCGTTGTAAAAGTGTTTCTTGGGGTTCTTTTTCTTTAGTCATGTTGAGTTTATGATGCATTTATGTCAAACTTTTTATTTCTGGTTTCGTTCTCTTTCTTATATCTTTTTCATGATGTGGTACGATTCTACTATGGCGGTGTTTCTTTTTTAATTTCAAATTCATGATTTTGGGGTGTACGAATTCTTTTGGGTGATTGTGGCATTTTCAGCATTTTGTTCATTGTTCTGTGGTCCAGCGAGACTCGATTTGCATAGATCAAAACCATGTATTATTACTGTATTATAAATTTTCACAATATTCCGTATATCGAGCCATGATCCGTTCCTGCAACTCCAAAAAATAATCAAAAACATATGCAATAAATGTTACTCCTCCTTATTCAGCGCTTCACATTAGATTCTCCAACATATCCCACCACGAAATCCATCAAAAGCTTGAGCACGCCACCCACATCGCGGCCGAATTTCTCAGCGCCACCAGAGTTTGCAGTAGAGACAACCCATACTATTGAAGCTGCGATCGCAAGATAAAATATCGCTTTAAACGCAAGCGCAACAGCACCATAAGCCATCCGCACTGCTTGATTCAGTACTAACAGTGAAAGCCAGAGAATCACGAGAAGTAGCACGAGAGATAGTAGATCTGGATTGGATGTGGTCAGTGACCGAAGTACTGGACTCACAGTCGATTGAATATGGGAAAAACAAAGACGAGAGTATCGGAAGACTGTCAAAAGATGTCTTGTGAGCTCGTGTGCGAGCGAGAGTAGATCAATTGAATTGTCACCCGCCATTTTGTCCAATTGTAGTCTTTAAATTCAATTAAAGAATCCTATGATTCTAACATCGTTATTTTTAATCCAGATCAGCAATTCAGAAATGAATCTTACCACAGAAAGTACTTGACTATCTGTCAGTGAAGAGACGTGATCCGTTTCGTGAACGAGATATCGAAATAAATATGTAGTCAATTAAATGCAACGTTCAATACCCCTGCTTCAGCTCCAAAAACAAACTGAACCAAACAAATATCATCAATCTTGAGGCGATTTTGGGGAAGCAAAGGATCGGATGGATTTATGTACAAACACGCCAACAAGACATCCACCCCACTTGAATTGTTTATTCCACCTTTAAGCGCGCGATTCACGGAAAAATTATAGTCCCAATTGTTTCCAAATCACCTAACCCTGATGTCTCTGCAAGTGGAAAAAAAATAAATCTCTGCTTGATAGGGGAGTCGAACCCCTGTCACGCCCTTGGGAAAGGCGTATGATACCGCTACACTAATCAAGCTAAAATTTTTATTTTAAATAGTGCGGTTCATTATAAGGGAAAAAGCAACATTTTAAAAATTTCCAAAACTTTTGTAAATTTCGAATGAGAAGCTCCAATTTATTACTTATTTAGGAAGTGACATAGCAAATTTCGGACGCGTGTTCTCGACGCGTGCATGTCTTCGACGCGTGCATGTCTTCGACGCGTACGCATGATATACGCAGATGTTGACATTTGTCCGAAGCTTTCAGCAGTCTTAGATTTTACTTTTTTGGGTTTTACTTTATGGTTCATAGCTTTCCGGCCAATGACTTTACTTCCAGGTTTTCAAATAGCTAACATGAAGAAGACATTAAGAACAAAGCTCAGCTAGGTCCACTCACATGTCCCATTCCGCAAACAGCGACTACAATTTTGCTTCGATACAAATAGTTAAAACATACGTAAAACTTGACAGATAAACATAACAATATATTGTGGATGCTAGCAATATATCCGCACTTGCTCTCTTATCGAATCACGGTACTGTGCTAAGAAACTGGGTAATATAAAACATCTGCACGGCAAAACCAACATACAACAAGCAAGACTATTACAGAAGATATGAAAATCAATAAATCAAAGTCAAATCAATACCGGAACACAACTGACTCCTAGAGAAGACGAATAAAGCGTGGCAAAATTTACCGTGCTTACGCCTCCTCCTCAAGAGGAAGCTCGTCCTCATACTCAATCTCCTCGTCAGACACTGTAGCGTCCTGGTACTGTTGGTATTCGCTGACCAGGTCGTTCATGTTTGATTCTGCCTCGGTGAACTCCATTTCGTCCATACCCTCACCAGTGTACCAGTGAATGAACGCCTTCCGACGGAACATAACAGCAAACTGATCACCGATACGCTTGAAGAGTTCCTGGATCGAAGTTGAGTTACCGACAAAGGTAGCCGACATCTTCATGTTCTTGGGAGGAATCGAGCAGATAGCAGTCTGCACGTTGTTGGGAATCCACTCAACGACTGTAATGTTTGTTAGCTTTGCGATTGATTTAGTAATAGTGACTATTTCACATACAGTAGGCAGAGTTCTTGGTCTGGACAGCACGCATCTGGTCCTCAACCTCCTTAACGGAGACCTTGCCGCGGAAGAAAGCACCGACAGTAAGATAACGACCGTGGCGGGGATCAGCGGCCGCCATCATGTTCTTCGAATCGAACATCTGTTGAGTAAGCTCTGGAACAGAGACTGAGCGGAACGAGTACGAGCCCTGGAACTGTTAGCATGCGGTTTCAAAAGTCGGCTGATAAACGTACAATCGAGGTCAGTGGCGCGAAACCGACCATGAAGAAGTGAAGACGAGGGAAAGGAACCATGTTGACAGCGAGCTTACGGAGATCGCCTACATAGCTTAGTATCAATCAAAGTACTGAATTTTGCGCACATACTGTTAAGTTCACCGGGGAACCGGAGCGAGGTGGTGATACCCGACATGACCGCAGAGACAAGATGGTTGAGATCGCCATAGCTGGGCTCTGAGAGCTTCAGAGTGCGGGAGCAAATGTCGTAAAGAGCCTGTACAATTGTCAACAATTATCCGAATAAACCAGTCATATTCCATACCTCATTGTCAATGCAGAAGGTCTCATCTGAGTTCTCCACAAGCTGGTGAACCGAAAGAGTAGCGTTGTAAGGTTCAACGACCTATAACCCAAGTCAGACTCTATTTCTTTGAAGTTAAAGCACTGAAAATTACCGTATCAGAGGTCTTTGGTGAGGGCACAACCGAGAATGTGGCAATCATGCGGTCGGGGAACTCCTCACGAATCTTCGAAATCAGAAGCGTTCCCATACCAGCACCAGTTCCACCACCAAGCGAGTGAGTGACCTGGAATCCCTGAAGGCAGTCACAGCCCTCAGCTTCCCGGCGAACGACATCGAGAACAGAGTCAACAAGCTCAGCACCCTCAGTATAATGACCTTTGGCCCAGTTGTTTCCGGCGCCAGACTGACCGAAGACGAAGTTGTCGGGACGGAACAAGTTACCGAACGGGCCACTGCGAACAGCATCCATGGTACCAGGCTCAAGATCGACGAGAACAGCGCGAGGAACGTACTTGCCGCCAGTAGCCTGCAGATCAACGCGTCAAAACCAAGCCTGTGCCTAACATTTCTCATTACATACCTCATTGAAGTAGACGTTCAAGCGCTCAAGCTGCAGATCGCTGGTTCCCTTGTAGCTGTATACTGTCAGCATACTATACGCCGTCTCAAATTCGAAATGATATCCACTTACGCGCCATCCGCGTCGATTCCGTGTTCGGCGCTGATTGTTTGCCTGAATCATTGAGTTAGACACGCGCGTTTGCACCAATTAAGATCCAACGCACCAGAAGGCACCACCCTATAAGACGAGTTAGCTTCAGCTAATGAAGAATTTCACAAATAATGGTAGACATACAACTTGATTACCGCATTGACCCGCGGAAAGATGGATCTGTCAAAGCATATATTAGCAAGCCATTTTCATCATTCCCACATCCAATCTCATCAAAATCTGATATAATTTAACCAGAATCTGACTTATTTGATAGTGTGGCCACGATCAAACGCGAAAAGCTGAAAAAGACGCGTCTTACAATCTCCCTCATTACTGATTGAGTGCTGGGTAAATCGAGGACGAAGTGAAATTAGAATGTCGTCAACAATAAGCCGGATCGAATAACGCGAACTAGCTTCGAAAAACGACGGGATACTGATAAACGACGCGGCCGGCTCAATAGCGGAGATCGATGGACTGTTGATGTTTTGGTCGTTGGACGAGTTTTTTTCAGCGTGCTACTTAATTGTCGCGCGTTGCCGCCCTAGCAACGCCCAGGCGCCAGGGGGGTTGTTTTCTTTTGTTTACTTCCCGGCGCGTCAACTTACCCGGCTTTATAGATGTAACTCTAAGGTATTTGTGTCACACCCGGCTCAATCTTTACGGCATGGAATATTTGAGGATCGCTACATATAACTGGTTAGTTATACAACCTGCATAGTTATACGAGATTGTTATTCATAAAAATCCGGTGATATTATTCTTGTTCACGTTATCGTACATCATTAAGTAAGTTTCATACTAAGAGGCTATTAATCAGCTCTTTGCCGCAGTGTCTTCTGCGTCGCTCAAATCGCCGCCAATCTCACGGCACCACTTATACACCTTAGCTCTGAACCGATCTGCCCGCAGCAATCCACTGCGGATCTTGTAAAGAGATCGCACAAATTCTTCTCCACGTTGTGACGCGATCTGTGTGAGTTGTCTAGTTTCCTGTGCAATTTCTGGTGAAAATCCAAAGTCGCGATCAGTGTCAAGCTGTGGCAGTGCGAAAAAGGGCTCGACTTCGCTTGAAACTTGGTTGCGGGTGACTCTACGAGTAACCGTTCGAGGTGCTTCGTCATCAGTCTCGTTCTGTGTATCCGCTTTCGTGGGATCGATGCTGCTTTCCGTCTTGATTCCATTTGTTGAGTTGCCTGTTGGCCCGTCAGTTGCTTTCTCTGTGTCGTTGGCCTCCTTCTCTGCCTCGATCTCTGACAGAAATCGGGTGCCATCATGGTCGTAAAGTTCCGGCAGATTTAGATTCCCATCGCGGATGTATAGCGAGCTGTCGCCCAAAAATACAGCTAGTAGCCTGTTTATCTGAGCCAGTTGTTTCTGTTCCGTGCAAATCAAATCCAGCGCTCGCCTGCTTAACGTCGCTAACGTTGTTCTTGTGAAGGCTTTTGAAATTCCAGGGTGTGTAGGAATTTCAGAAGGATGTGCGATTGGTGCCAGAATAGCTACACTGGGGTCAGTACAGACTCTTGGAAACACTTGACTGTAGCATACCTTCCAGATCAATGCCAGCGTAGGGATCGTCTTCCTCGTCGTCCTCGTCGTCCGCCGACGAGCCCGAGTTCTCCTCGTCGCTGGTATCTGTCTCACGACGCTGTGGCTTGAGCTTCACAACAGCCCGGCGCTTGTTGGCGTAGTTGACGTACTGGACATTATGTTAGAGATTCAACTGTAAACTATACTGTATAGAAAAAAAAGCGACGTACTTGAGGAACGTAGCCAGAAGAACTGGCAAGTCCCAGGCGGCCCTCGTGAACGTAGCGAGCGTTTCTTTTCAGTTTTCGTCCGCGATTTGAACCGGCTGCACCGATAGAGTCATCTGAGTCGGATTCTTTGCGTTATATTAGGCCATGATTCATATATCCAAAAATTCAAATCTTCATACCGTCTTCCCGGCGAGCTAGCGCGGCCTTGAATCTCCTGTAAGCGGTTAGCCAGTCGTTCCACTCTAATTTTCAGACTCGGCTATCGTTACGTACATTATCTCCTCCATGACGTTCTGATCAACCATTTTCACAAATTTTTCTCAAGCAAAACCACTGAGCAAGGATCGTGAAAGTAAGTATGTTGCCTTTGACTGGTGGCCACGGTATAGAGCAGTGTTGGACGAGTTTGTTGGAGCAGGTTCACGGCGCCGGCAACTGGACCCCCGGTCGAAGCACAATCGCGTCGGGAGGTTTGCGGGCTACTAAAGCGGAGCAGCTAGTACGGGCTATTTCTCACTGTAGAACGCAGCTCTAGCTACCCCACGATTGTAGAATGAAGTGCGGCTCGAACACGCCGCATGCCGATGCGGCAGCTCATCCATCTCCGCGTATCCGCAGCAGTTCTGTACATACGTATATGACCAACCAGCAAGCTCTTCTTGAGAAACATCAGAGTCCGTCGCGAACCGGCGAGTGTATGTGGCGATTTTGAATACAGTACATACTGAAAAGGTACCGGGCCATATTTTCAAGTGCCATGCACTAAAGCACCGTTGGATCAATCTCAATTTAGCAGCTTGAACGCGTCGTCTCCGTGATTTCATTTCTATGCATACTCACCCCGCATAGCACCATGGATCTGTACCCAAAAGAATTCCTTGTGCACAACACTCCGTTGATGCTTTTGAGCGGGCTGTTGGCGTCGTCTGGTGCTGAAAAAGCTCTTCGCATCGACTTGTCAAACTCCGACTCAGGAACTTTGTCTCCGCCTATAAGTGAAGAGTTCCCATACGCGGCAGAGCTCTATCGCGCTTTTATCGAGATATCTGGCGGTCAAATATGGGAGGAGTCAGCAATTAAGATTCCACGAAAAGCTCCTGTAGCGACTTTTAAGATATTGGCCGTGGCAAAGGTAAGAACGAGCAAGTCTATGAGAACAGTTTCGAGATCTAATGCACTTATTGCAGAACTATCAACTACCTGCAAAGAAATCCTCACCAGTCTCTCCAGCGTCTTCGATATCAGGAGGTGTCAATACAAAGCTACACTCACCTTTATCTCCTCTATCGCTCGAATCACCATTGTACCCCGACGGTGTGATCACACAGTTTTGGCTGCGAAAGTATCAAAGTCAATTGCCTGCCGTTTGCGTCTCCTTTTACGAAATCTCCACAGCCAGCGATGATGTACAGACAAAGGCAAACAATGACAGTGAATTAATTAAGGAAATCTTAGAGCAGAAAAAGCAGCTTGCAGAAAGAGGTGTCAAATTGGCAGTCGTTGTGGTCAGCAGAAAGTCCATTCTACAGAGCGCTGATCTTAGCGACCGTATTGCATATCTGCGGAAAAATACTGGTCTAGATGCGCGTAGTACTTTGTTTTTTTTGCCTCCAAGTTCAATGACGGACATTCAAATGTTTGCAAAAGAGTATGTTGTGACTCTTGAAACTAATACATATGCTAACATTATAATGCACAGGCTCACGCGTGCTGTTTATCCAGCTGCTTTGGACTATTATGGAAACCTACTAAAACATGCGCGACGCAAACGTAGCCATGTTGGATCAGGCTCAATTACGGCATTGTCAACTCAAGGATGGAATGTCCGGTCTGAGTTTAAACAGGCTGTCTTTGCCGAGTACCGGCAGGATATTGAGCTTGCAATCAAACTATACGGTGTCGCATATGAGTCGCTTCTTGAGTTGTTTGATGTTATATCTTTGACCAGCGCACGATGGAGTGAGGCAAGAATGCTACTCGATGCGATCGCGTTCAAGGTTCGTGGATTCTTTATGGCCTTGTCTCGTCGACTAACATTCGCAGATTATGAAATGTAATCTGTATTTGATTCAGCCTGTGATGGCTCAAAAAGTGTTTAACGTTCATATAGAGTCCGTTGCAAACTTGGTAAAGTCAAAAGTTTCGTCTTGTGACACATACAGTTTTTACACCTGGAAAGCGCTTCAGTATCAAGTACTTGCCCAACTTCTCGATTTGGTTCCGGATAACATCTCTCGTCGATCTGTACCATTTGATCTCTCCGCTACAGGCGGCATCGTTAATTCCGATCAACCAAGCGCAAACCAATTACACAACAGCGGTTTCCAATATCTTCAAGCTGCGAGGATGACTGCTGAACGACGGCTACGAGCTTCCTGGCCACCTACCAAGCATTTTGATTTCTACATGGCTCTTCCTGTAGACCAAGAGAATGAATTTGATCATGCTTCTGCAATCATCGGTCTTCTTGAAACTGCACATGCAAAGTTTTATAGAGGCGACGGAACTCAAACGCGTATGCAAGGCTACCTCGCACGAGAAATTGGCAAGGAGTACGAGCAAAAGAAAGATTATGAAAACGCTTTGCAGAATTTCAAACTTGCAGAAGCTCTGTACCGAAGAGAAAACTGGATATCGATTCTTGGCTCGATTCTTGCAGACTCATTGGTCATTGCGGAGACGATTGGTAACGAAACTGAGAAAGTACGAATTCAAATTGAGCTTTTGCACAGCGAATTTCATCCTTGGAATATGGATCTTCCTAGCTTGGAATCCGGTCTGTCCAAGACAAATCTGTCGTCTGATCTTTGCATTCGGTCAGACAATATCTTCTGCTTCGTTGACGCACATTTTGCCTTTTCGGTTTCGCAGGCACACGTCTCAAATCCTGTCAGCTTTCAACTCACTATGCAGTCAAATCAACTTAGTACTGTGGGATCCTTGAAGATTTGCTCTGCAAAGATTAATTTTGATGGTGGTTTGAAGTCTGTTGTGTTGAAGCACAATCGTGATACAACTGATGCGCATCATGATAGAGTACAGGAAGTTCAGCTAACGGAGGAGGATAATTCGTATGATGGAGTTGCGGATCTTGAGTTTGATCCTAGTGGTATGCGCACTTTTGAGATGTCTCTGATTCAAAAAAGAGTTTCCACAGTTACCGCGTCGTCTCTTGATCTCGTTCTACAGGAATCTCCGTTAGTTAAAATCACGCTTGATCTTAGCACAATTTCGCAAAATGAACTGATATCGCGCTGGTTTGTTCAAGACTCTGTTCTACACTCGCAGCAACTTTCCGCTACTCGTCCTCGTGAGCTGAAAGTGCTACCAAAACCACCGAAAATCAACATCACCTCGCAGCACAAAGGCCCAGCCTACATTAGCGAGGTACTTGTCGTTCCGTTCACTATTGAAAGCCACGAATCAGAGAGCATCAATGCGTCTGTCTCTTTTAAGGTTCATAGTATAGACGACCAGGTAATTTTTAAAGGGACCCTTAGCGAATCTGAAGGTGGTGAGGAGAGCAGCGGCTCGATTTTACCTGTATCCGATCTGGGCTACATGAAGACTGGCGGAGAGCCAATAACACGTTTTCTGCGATTTTCAACTCCTCAAGAGGTATGCGATCTTGCGGTTGATGTGACAGTCACATATCAGCTTTTGTCGGATCCTGAAATCGATATCGTGAAGACTTTCTCTCTTGATCTGCCCGTCATCACTCCATTTCAAGTTGCGTACGATTTGTCTCCTCGCATCCACCCGGGCCGCTGGCCAAGTCCCTTTTTTGTGTACAGTCTGGAAGCGCACAGTCCACCTATCACAAAGCGATGGTGTTTGACCGCCACAATTGATGCGGTTGATATTGCTCATATTGAAATTGAGGATCACAAGTTTCAACTTGTGAATCACGCTGGTATTGATATGAAATTTTTGGACGAGAAGGATCCCGGAAACACCGTGGTGCGCGGTCTTCAGCGTGGAAACGCACCATCAGATCCATATACACTAGCCCTTATGATGGATGTGACAAACAATGAAACTGTGGAGCGGCGAGCGGGATATGCTGAGGCAGAACTGAGTTTGACGTGGCGACGAGCAGGTGCGAGTGGTGGTAGCACGACACCGACCAATAACGTGTTTAAGATTCCTAGTTTTAGAATTGCGTTTCCACTGTTGGAGCCAAGAGTTCTGCTGGACGCGGAGACCAGTTCGTCGGATCTTGTGCATTTGGTTTGCTACATTGAGAATTCCACCAGTCACGTATTGACCTTCTCGGTTACCCTCGACCTGCATAATGAGCTGGCTCTATCATTCCCCACGCGGCATCTGATTCGACAGCAGTCATTTAGCCGGGAAATACGTGCGTCAGCTGAGGTAGCATCTTCGGCTACGACAACAGGTCTCAACACACCCGCATCTGCATCTTCTGCCGCAATATCAACCAGTACGGTTACTACAGACACGATTCCTACTGGTGGCGCAAGTGCTCCCGGTAGTCTGAGCAGCCAAATCAACGCGAATGCTCGTGAGAAGCTTCTTCCGACGCCACTCCAAAAAGCGAACTTCACATACGATGGCACGAAACAGATTGGTGTGCGAGTTTTGCCGTTTTCGTCAAGACGTCTTGATTACGAACTGCAGCCCTTGGGATTCACTTCTGGATGGCAGCGGGTTCCGTCGCTCAGGGTTTATGACACTCATTTCAAAAAGAGTCTGAGCGTGTATCCTGCAAGTGACAAATTCAGAATTGATTTTAAGACGGGTTCTGTATATATCAACGTTTCACCAGTCGCGTCGGCATTGTCAGATAAACGGGCAGCATGAACTCAAATGGCGCGAAATCTTCTTTTTGTCTCATATAAGGCTTTAGTTTTTGTTTCTCCAGACATTTTTGTTTGTATCTCATAGTTATGCATATTTTAGATAGCTTATTACCAGAAGAATAATGACAAGTAAAGTCAGAACTATATTACTTTGCGGTACATACTACATACTCTAGCTATATAACGCCAAAAGAGGCTTGCGTCAATAAGCATGATTGTTTAGCCAAACATCAGCACAGAAAAACGACATATTAGAAAAGGAGATAGGCATTTAGTAAGCCTCGCCCTTCTCGTGCTTGGAGCGTCCGTACTTCTTAAGACGGATGGCCTGGACAGCAATGAAGCCAGTGGCATCGGTCGGCTGGAAGTCACCAATCTCGTCCATGGAGGACTCGCTGGCATCGTAGAGCTTCTCAGTCTCTGAGGAGCGGCCAAGAACACGGAAGTTGCCCTTGTAGACGGCGCAGCGCACCTTGCCGTTGACGTTCTTCTGCGAGGGAGGGATCATAGTGCGGACGTACTCGCACTCAGGAGTGAAGTACATACCGTTGTAAAGCTGGCGAGAGAAGGTAGTGGTGACGAACTGATCACGGATGGCACGAACCTCACGGTCAAGGACGAGACCCTCGAGATCGACGTGGGCAGAGCGAAGAAGAGTGAGACCGGGAGTCTCGTAGCAGCCACGGGACTTCAGACCAATGAAACGGTTCTCGACAATATCGATACGGCCGACACCGTTGCGGCGGGCAATAGCGTTGGCGGTAAGGAAGAGCTCAACGGGGTCGGTGACCTCCTTGCCACCCTCGTACTCGAGCTTGACGGGGAGACCCTTCTCGAAGTAAACGGTGAACTCCTCTGGCGTGTTGGGAGCATCCTCAGGGTCGACAGTGAGCTTCCACATGTCTTTTGGCGGAGTGCAGTCGGGGTCCTCGAGAATACCAGCCTCGAAAGAGATGTGTGCAAGGTTCTCGTCGGTACTCCATGGCTTGGCAGCGGTCTGCTGAACTGGGATACCCTTCTCGGCGGCGTACGCGAGAAGAGCCGAGCGGCCGGCGAAGCGGTTGAAGAACTCGGGAAGACGCCATGGGGTAATGCATTTAATGGTGGGCTCGAGAGCGTAGAAAGAGAGCTCGAATCGAACCTGATCGTTACCCTTACCAGTGCAACCATGGGTGACGGCAAAGCAGCCTTCTTCCTGAGCAACCTTGATCTGGGCACGGGCGATAACGGGACGAGCGAGCGAGGTGCCGAGCAAGTAGACGTTCTCGTAGATGGCGTTGGCCTGGATAGCAGGGAAGCTGGAGAAAAAAAAACGGTGAGTTGCTGGATTATACTCCGAGTATCCGAATGTACTTACCAGAGCTCCTCGACGAACTCACGACGGACGTCGACAAGAACGAACTTGGAAGCACCGACCTTGAGCGCCTTAGCACGAGCAGCTTCGAAGTCCTCCTCTATAAGAATGTTGTTGAGTCATTTCTGTCCCTGAAATTACTATTTGTGAGAAGCAAAACGTACCCTGACCGATATCGGCCATAAAGGCAATGACTTCGTAGCCCTGCTCGAGAAGCCATGCGAGAATCACGGAGGTATCGAGACCACCGGAGTAAGCAAGACAGACTTTTCCTTTGCTGGCCATTGTGTAGGATGAGATTGTTTAGATCACTTGTTCGAGGGAACAAATGCAATTAAATTTGTGGGAGAGAAGAAGGGTGAGAAGGCAAAGACGGGTGCGTCGAACTTGTCTACATGAAGCGCTTGCCGACGATTTTTCTGAAATCCCGACGTATTGAATTTTTTCCCGTCAGTGACTCAGATGAGGGTTCGGCTCTACATTTGCGGCTCGGCTCGGTCAGTGGGCTCTCACGCCTCGTCATGCTGCCTCATTATATCTAGTCGTATGAACCATGCAGATATGATTTCAAGGGCAGTGGTCATAGAAGATTTATGAAATTTATTGAGATGCAGATTTACTCCGTCAGCGCTGTACTTCATGCTGTCTGATTGAACTCACGGCCAGAGCAATCGAAAGCGCGCTCTTCTCGAGTTGAGTTGAGTTTTTATTAACGCCAATGCGGCGAGCGAGTCGTCATTTGGCGTCTTCTCGAGGCAGCATTTATATAATGCGTGCGGCGCAGGAACTTAACTGCAACGCCGAGACTTTCTCGAAGAGGTCGATCTGTTATTCCGATAGGGCTTTGATGGTTAGCGCAATGCCTCATGAGGCTCGGGCCCTGAACACGGCGAAGATGTAATCTGGCAAAGACAAAGGCTCTTTGTGGCATTGTAGCGAATTGTGTGCAAACGTGGTATGCAGCAAAGCGAGGTAACTTACAGGATATACATATGATTCGACCGGGTCTCAATTCGCGTATGCACCACCCTGCCTGCAGCTTAGCAGCTTCAGCAAAACTCAGGAGCACAGACACTGGCAGATCCAGTTATAACTACTTAGGTGAATTAATTCATGGATCTGCTTTCAGTGCTGCAGCTCTAAATGCGTTGATGAAATGCCTAATGACGAAACATGCAAGTCGAATCCGGCCCCTGCCTTCAGCCGAGGCCGTTCGGGGCGATATCGGAACTTCCATGTGCAGACAAAAATAGGTTGGAGATTTAATTCTACAAACCATGATTAAAACGCGACAAGGCTACGTGTAATGTATTGTATATAAGCTGATCCTGTTTAGTGGTTTTGTATTCTTATCCGGACGATGTATATCCGAACTGTATATCCGGACAAGTGCGGAGCGCATATCGATAAAGCTGTAAAGTAAAGCAGTGCACGCCTCGGCCCTGGTGTGGATGTGTAATGTCAAAGCTAGCTCTATTATATAGTTATGCCACGTATATTAAATGCAGGTAAGGAATATGACGTATATGTGGCATTATAATTATAAGTCTGCTGTCGAGTGACTCACATGTTCCATATTATACACGTCGCGGTTCAGAGATTGATGGCTCAAGCTAGAAGTTGACCCAAGCTCAGGCAGAGCAGGCGGAGAGGACTGGACTTCGAGAACGGGATGCTTCTGCAATGGCAGCAGCAGCGTACACAGCCTGTATCATTTGTTTGCTTTTATTTCTGTTCTTCTCAGGACTCGAAAATACTTTTGTCCAGCTAGAACTATTTGCAAAAATGAATTTCTGCTTTGGAAACGAAGCGATTTCGCGCCGTGCACATACTTCGGGCGACCCCAGCCGGTTTAGTTTGCGCCCGGTCGCCGAAGCCCTCCCTACCTATAAAGCCTCGACAGCACAACCACGTTTTTGAAACAGACACAGTCTCTGTCAGCGGGTGAGCATATAATAGCTGTCATATGTACATGTGCATATATATGCATGTATCACACTTGCGCATATCGGAGTAAAAGCTTTTGCCGCGACAGGCGTGCAATTTAGGTGCGCCCGCGCGTAAAATTTATGGGTGGATCTGCAAAGACGCTCGTCAATCAGGGGCCGCCATCGGGCCAGGCTCGAGGTGATCTATGCGCGACCACACCGCAGTGCAGTGAGAAAAACGCAATTTTTTGCTCAGCGCAGGTAAAATTGCGTAGTCCCGCATACCTTGCTGGGCACGACCGTGAGGAGGAGAGTAGAGAGGACCGGCGCGGAGGAGGGCTGAGGAGTCGAGGACTGGGTTAATTGACTTACATCCGCCGATTAACTCGGCGAAATGACTCTTCGCGGGCCGCTGGCGGCGGTTGCCGGGATTTTGGGCGCTTAGCAGTGCAGCTGCGGTGCTGCCAGTTTTACGCCTCCTGCACCGTACACGGCACAGACTCGATAGTTAGTTTATAACAGTGCAGTGCGTGATTGACTGTCATCATGACGACACTAGACTGACACTCATAGTCCTCGCTCTTATGTAACTCCGCGCGCGGAATTCGACACCGACGTCCGCGCCCCGGCCCCCGCCCAGCAAAATCCAATCCGGGGAACGCGCGAAGCGCACGGAGATTGGACGCTGAGGAAAACCAGCTCAACAATTCCGCGAGCATATGGCGCATCGTGCAATTGAATTTTTTCCCAAATGACACAGACCAGCACCACCCGAGTTATATCTTCATTAAATACCAGTAGTTCCCCCCGCTCCCGCTGCTCGGCGCGAACTTCGCTGTCTCGCTCCGCGACACCGCCCTGTTCGTCCGCTCGCTGCTGCCTGAAACCATGAGAATATCTGGATCGCACCGCGGTGTCAAGCTCAAGTTGCAGTATTCGCGCTCCCAACAGCTCTGTTCTGTCGTTTGTACGGGTCCGTCGTGCCCATCTTGCAATGAGTGATCCTCAACGCAACAGCACTCCATACGACGAGCAAGAGCGTTTCCCATTTACCCAGCCTTACTCGAACCAGCTGCTGAACTCTCGTGTGGTTTCCCCCGCATTCAACCACAGCCACCAGCCCTCAGCCCAGCACTCTACGCCAGTCCTTTTGACTCAAAGTCCACATCTACAGCAATCACTCCCTCAGGAGGCATATCACGCGCCTTCAGCTAGGCTTACGCCATCAGTCCCGTCTCTACACTTGCACAACGCTTTGGCTCCACAGTACTCTAGCCCTACTGTGCCCGGATATCAGTCACCACGGGACCATCATATATCTGCTGTCCTGCGCCAAGCTGAGTGCTCTGCTTACGAGTCACTTCAAAACAGTCTAGCAGCAGCAGCGGCCGCAGCGCGCGATCTTGCGCTGTTCAATGCAAACGCGGTAGCACACCAGCAACAGCAGACAAGTGCGGATCATGATCACGATCGGTACTTGCAGGAGCCGCTTGAGCAGCTCGAGATGCTGAAGCAGCAATTACAGAAACATCAGCAAGAGGTGCAGATGGAGCGGCGGAGGAGTGAACAACAAAGTAAAGCAGAACGGGAAACCAACGCTCAGTATTCGGGTCAGATTTATCACCATCAAATGCATCAGCAGCGACAACAGCAGCAACAACAGCAGCAGCAGCAGCAGCAACAGCAACAGACAAGTACGAACCGACGTTCAAGAGAGGCGTCTCCTCAACCACGAAGTACTACCCTCGAATCCTCAAAATCCAGTTCATCAGCCAAACCGGGAAAACGGCGGCGCACCGCGTTCGAAAAACCTGTTCCGGAAACGCAACCTACGCCAGATGACACCCCATTCACATGCAAACGAACAGAGTGTTCTCGAATCCAGTCAATGCAAACTGTGAATTCTTCACAGTTCAAGGTGAATGGGCGCAATATACTCTCCGATCCTGTTCCTGTTGCTGTCGAAAATACCAGCGAAGCGGTCGCAGAAGAGGCTGGGTACGACTACAGCTACGAGTGTAATTGCGGCCACACTTTCGCTACAAAAGGAAATATTCATCGGCATCTGCGGTCACTGCGCCATGATCCAGAGCACATACTTTACGTGCACCCGGAGAACAAGGTGTTTTCGCGAATCTTCCCACGTGCTAGATTCACAAAGGCAGAGTACATTGCCATGAAGAACAGACGCAAAAGTGATGGAGATGGACCGAGTCCGCCGGGTACGAGTCGATAACTTTTGAAGATATTATGTTGAAGGGGGATGTTTTTTTTTCGATGATTTTTTTTTACATACATTTATTGAGGAGTTACTCGGGTTGCATCTTACGCGTTTTGATTATAGATTGATTTCATTGCGCCTTTGACCTATGGTATAGTAGACGTTGCCGTGTATCGTGCATGCTTATAGGTGTTCTCCGTGACACACATTAATTAATACAGAGTTTTCATCTTAATTCAATCCTATACAGGTTTTTGCGAAATTCGACCCGTTGTCGAACAGTCTCATGTCAGCCTGGAAACGACTCTGACATTGTATTGAACGCGACTTCCACGCCACGTCATCCAATTCGGAAGCCATTACCGATCAACCACGATAGTTTGACAGGTTTTCATCGAGCAGCCTATATCTATGCAGCAAAATGTGATCACTGATCAGTCATATGCAACAAAGACACCACCAAGTAGACTGCATACTGTGGCGAGTCACTAGAGTATTACGCGTCGCGCTCAGTCGCGAAGATCTTTGGATTTGCTGACATCTGAAGAAGGTAGAGTGTGGACAGGCAAGTCGTACATATCATACGCGTAACAGACGCGTGCGCACGTGATTTTTACGCGTTAAATCGTGTATTCACAGCCATTCGTATGACCGGTTCTCGATTTTATAATTTGAGTAAATGTTTGATAGTTGGATAATTTGTAGAATGAAATTATAAACGTTATGCGTTAATGAGCTGTGAGAATCAAGTATACATATACGTATGCGGAGGTGCCGAGCATGAACTATCATCATATGACTCATTCGCACCGTATGCAGTCATCAACTAGTAAAAATACGTCCACGTGTACGTCGCGCGTAGACTTCGACATAAATTATTCCCGTTAAAAAACACGTGTCTTTAAGAAGCAAAAACTAGTGCAAGATAAGCTTATCAGTTTGACTTCCCACATAAGTTATCTTCTATATGCTACGTAACTACTGCAGTTATGCAGTTCGAATGGCCGCCGGCAGCTGCACGCGACAAATCGCGCCCTATAGTGTGACTAATTGAAACCCAATCGGTCGTCTGCGACTGGAACTCAAACGCACATATATGTATATTATAGTTCTTCGTAAGCTCGAGAAAAACGTCATAATACATAAATCAGTTCCAATTTAGGAAAAGCTAGTTATCCGACTTCGGCTTGCAGCCAACCGAACGACTGCGCGGCTGAGCGACCCTGTGTGTGCTTTCGCCATACTGCGGAGCTTGTCGGGTCTACACAGGCAAACGAGATCGCAGTGAATTCATGATATCGATTTAACAACCTGCAGCGTACTTGTCTATATGATGAGTCTAGGAGGTGCCGGCGAAAGCATTGGGCATTTCGGGGAAAAAACTGTAATGCTAACTGATTAGAGATCTCCCAAGCGCGATCATGGGGTCTTTGCAAAAGCAAAGCTACAACCACCGGCGGCGGCGTAGGGGCCAAAACGGTGACCCGGCGGCGGCGTGGGGACGCGCAAGCGGGGCGGAAATCAACCACCGTCATCGGCAGTCTGACGCGCTTTGAGTCTTCGCTTATGGATTTTGTACAGTGAGATCTTTCCAGCTTGTGGCTTGAGATGTCATCAGATGGTCTTTATATAAGAACCATCGCGCCGTGCTTATTTTTATGAAAATAAACACCATCGTCAATGGTTGAGGCCGATCCGCCAAACGTGGTCGGTCATGCTGTCGTTACGCTACCCAATGAACGATCCCTACAACTCACAGCACCCGCTTTTTCCCTCAAACAACGCTGAAAGTCAATCCACCGCCGGATTCAATCTGCACCTTTTGAACGAAGCTGCTCAGGATTTACTACGCGCATCATCCACGCGTCCATCGTCTTCACCATACTTTTCAGCCAGCCAGAACTTCACAGCCCCCGAGCCATCTCCTCAACCTGAATCACCGTATGACCTACTTCAGTTAAATCTTGAGGCTGCGACAACCGCTGCACAGCAACTCGCGTTGTACGATGTATCCTTAGCAGACAATCCAGATCATGACGAAGACGCATATTTTGAACGACAACTGGGGCTGGTCGAGGAACTTCGAGTTCAGCTACAGACTCAACGAAGAGAGCTAGTCTCACGACGACGCGAATCACTTGGACAGACATTAGAAAACTGTGCAGGAGATTGGACTGATGTACAATATCAGAGCGGATCCCAAGAGCAAACGCGGTCTCAATCACCAGCCAGTCCGACAGCGCACACAACGGGCACGAAACGTCGACGTGTGGTATTCGCGCGATCAATACCTTCAATACCACCTACAAAAAAAAGTGTTCCTTTTATATGCCGTCGCGTGCCACAGTCAACCGATCCCAACGTGTCTACACCCGTACACGAAACCATGCCTTCCACACATGTCGAAGAGCTCGGATACGACTACAGTTATGAATGTCAATGTGGGAACACATTTACAACGAAGGGAAATATTCATCGACATTTGAAATCACTCCGGGAAGATCCAGAGCATTCAAAGTATGTGCATCCAATGAATGAGGTGTTTGGAAGAATTTTCCCGAGAGCACGGTTGTCAAAGGCGGAGTATGCGGAGATTCAGAGGAAGAAGAAGGAAAGTGTGGGATCAGGTTCGGGAACGTCAGGAAACTAATGAACTGTGTTATTTGTAAGATTAAAGAGCTATAAATCTATAGAGTGTCTCGGAGCCTGATCCGGGCAAATGACGCGTATGAAATATAAAAATTCAGAATCACGCGCGGACTTTGTGTCAGCGGTCGGAGTATGATGTCGGCGTTGTCGGGGATGTCGGCGTTGAACAGCGACCGATGTGTACGAAAGCCATCACTTTACACAAAAGCTTGATGCAACGATTCAAAAGTCCGACGCGTCGACACCATTTTCCTGTTCGCACCATACAGTACCAGCCAACAGACAGATGCCGTGATCAATGCTGCGGCATGGGTAGAGTAATCAATGACGACGGTGAACTCGCTTAAAATTATAAGCGGTCCTACCAAAAGCACCACCTCGCGCATACTACTTCTCACAGTCGCCGCGACTTCGGCGCCAAACGCACCTGCTGTAGCGCAGTTTCTGATCGGTCGATTTCATGATGGCGCGCAGCGCAGTCTAGTGCATGGAGTTGTTAAAGATGTCAAGCTTGCAAAGGTGATGGGTATGTTTGTAACTGGTCCGGGTATGGAAAATGCGGAGGGGATTCTAGGAATTCTGGTTGCCGCGGCGGCGGAGCACACAAGTGCGTCCGTCGACGTGTATGCTGCTACGGAGAGGGTGAACGAGTTGGCGAAAATCACAAACTCGCTTGAGCTTCGCGAAGCGGTCAAGTACACTGCGCACTCAACTACTGAGGACGTAGAGCTTTCGGGCTTTAGCTCGCGTCGCGTCGTGATTGAATCCACTACGTCTCAACCCGCATCGTCATGTTACATTTTCACACCTGGCCGCCCACCAGCGCGATTTGACGCAGGCAAGGCAACAGAGCTTGGAATTCTTCCTGGAAAGTCATACGGAGATTTGAGGCGAGGACTTACGGTTGACGGAGTCACGGCTGAGATGGTGCATGTTCAGGATTGCGCGATGGGGCGGATAATGGTACTGGATATTCCGGATGCGAGCTATTTTACGAGCGCGGAGGATTTGTTAATACGAGAATGTGAACTCGGAGATGTTGCGATCGTGGTATACATTCTTGACGACGTCGATCTTTCGTCGCCAGAGTTTGCAGTTTTAAGGCAGCATGCAGGGAGTGCAATTGAGATGGTAAGCCATCCAGCGTACCAAGTTCCGTTTTTGATTTCACAAGCAGCGAAAATGAATGCGGCATTCCATATTATTGCTCCACAGAACTTTCCGCTATGGGATTTGGGAAGTGTGAGCAACTACGATGAGATGCTGTGGACAGTCGGAAGCGAAGCTCATCCGCGGTACGGGGTAGATCGTACGATTTGCATATCGTCGACTGGCTCGGTTGCAAAAACTTCATATGTCGACGAGCTTCGCGGAGTCGAAGAGTTTATGGCTAAAGTTTCCGCGTTACCTTCACGTATGCATACGTCGGCAGACGCAGATGTAGAGACAATTTGCCTTGGAACAGGATCTTTTGTGCCAAGTTTAGTCAAAGGCACTGCGGGAACTTACCTTCGTATTCCAATGCGAACCGGCACAATTGGGGTTCTTCTTGACGCGGGCGACGGCACACTTGGCGCATTCAAGCGCGTGTTTAATCGTGAATGGGAGTCAGAAATGCGGAAAGCTCGTATGATTTGTATAAGTCACATGCACCCCGATCATGTTCTTGGCCTTAGCGCGTTTGTGAGGGCGTGGATGCGGGCAAGACAGGGAAGTGACGATCTTTGGATTGTCGCGCCGGATGATGCGAGAGCGTTGGTGGGTGGCATTAGCGTCCAGTTCATTTCGTTTTGGGACGTAGTAGACAAAGACACACGACTTGGGCTTGGCGATGGCAAGGAGTTGGCGATACGCGCGATCCCTGCGCTTCACTGCAGCAACGCATTCAGTTTCAGTATACACACGGCTGCTCATAAGATTGCGTACAGTGGCGATACGCTTCCAAATCCTATGTTTGTGCATCTGGCGATGGGAGCGGATGTGATTGTGCACGAGTGCACGTTTGCCAACGATATGGAGCATCACGCGGTAGCGAAGATGCATAGTACGCTGGCACAGGCAGTGGGAGTGATTACAGAAGCGCAGGCGCGATTGGGCGTGTTGACGCATATATCGCCGCGGTATAGGCTGGTGATGCCGCTGGAATTGGAGATGGCGGAGACGAGAAGTGCGATCGTGGTTGGGTTTGATGGGATGCGGGTGCATGCGCGTAGCGTGGAGAACGTGAGCGCGAAAGGGGGTGTTGTGGCGAACGCGGGGTGGATGAGCTGTAGCGGCGCGGCGATCGCGACCTCTTCAGCTGGCCGGCGATAACTCAAGCGTCTCCAGATGAGGTGCATAACTCGCCGCGTACCCTTTGTACCCCGCCCTCGCACCGCCGCACAAATGACATGTCTTGGCGGCTGTGGAGCATGACTCGGTTATGCTCGCTTCAGTGCCTGTAAATGGTAATATGGTTCATTCAAAAATATACATCCAACCGTCATATACACATGATGTTTAACGCCTATGATGCAAAACTAATACAGTACACGTCGTGACGACGAAAAAAAAAAGAAAAATAAAAAGAGAAAGAAAAAAAAAACAAGTCAAAAAGAACAAAAGCTCTAGTTATGCATGCAGTGTGGTGGAACGATGTCGTTCGAGATGTGATCAACACGCACGACCTGACCCGGGTCCGTCTCAACTGTGACGTCCGAGACAGTGTAAAACTTTGGGCGCGTACATCGCTGTTGCTGTTGATGCTGCTCCTGCTCCGGATTCTGGTCGAGGTGCTGGTTGTGATCGGTGTACAGTGATGTAGAGGAAGATGTAACCGAGGAAACAGAAGAGGAGCTCTCAGCTAAGCACGAACTGATGTTTGAGTTCATGCTATCTGTGCTCGAGCTGTTATTTGTCGCTTTCGTAAAACTACTGTGGGAGTGCGCACGCATGGCCGCGATAGCAGCAGCAGCAGCGGCAGCATGAGACGCAGCAGCGGCGCGATCGTGGTATTCGCCTTCATCGCAGTGGCGACGATGATTCAGTTGTGGGTACTTTTCGTGATGAGAATGAAAATCGTCGTCGTCTTCATCGTCGTCCGAACCGTCGTAATCGTACTCGTCGTCCTCCGAGTCGTCATCACACTCCAACGGTGCGTCGACATCATAATCCTCCTCGTCACGCGCAGCAAGCGGGTGATCTTGGTTTGCAATCATGCGCGATAACCGCTCGTTGCTTCGTTTGTCAATTTCCGCCTGCTCAATGAGCCGACGGAAGCGCTCAACCTCCTCACGCACGTCGGCGGGAATACCCGACTCGTCACACTCATCGTCTGATTCATCGGAAAGAACTGCGCGACACGAAGAAATGACGCGCAACGACGAGCACTCAGACTCCTCTTCGCCACGGCGGGTCAAACAGCGGCCGCGGCGGTCCATTTCCTGTTCAGAGTCCAAATCATCATCATCGTCGTCGTCGTCTTGAGCAGACTCGATACCATCGTGTTCGTCTGAGTCGGAGCGGTCAGAGAACCGGTGGTTGTGAAGAATTCTGCGGCGATGGCGGCGGCGCGCGGTCTTGCTACGCGTGAACTCTGCCGCCGACGCAGCGTCAACTTCAGACGCGTCACGAACTCTCAACTCGCCCATAGACTTTTCGACATGAGATACGCCTCCGGTAAACGGCCTCGCGCGCACGGGAAGAGTCATGCTGAACTGAGGAGGCACTGGCGAGAGAGGCGAGGGGGGATCTTGCGACCAGGCGGGAGTGGGTGGGCCGTTGCAAGATGCACGAAGAGCGGTGCAGGGGTAAATAGGCTTGCGACGGGCTGAGAGCTGTGGCTGTTGGCTTGCGACGAGCAGGTCGAACCTCGCAAGGTTTGCCGCGTAGCGGTCTCTGTCACGAGGAGGTGCAGCCATGGTCGAAAATGTTGCTGGTTAAGACGTATGTGGTTTGCGAGTTGGTTTGCGAGTTGGTTTGCGAGCTGATGTTGAAATAAACAAGCAAAAAAAAAAAGGCGCGAGACTAGACGGTGCCGAAAGAGACCGGTGAGACTATATGAGACGGGCCATTGTTGGAGTGATGAAGAGTGGTGCAAAAAGAAGTGACGAAGAGAAGGGGAGGATTGACGGGGACGCAGGACAGCGAGCAGCTGCGTGGCGCATAAAATGGATGCAAGAGAGCACGTGGAGGAGGGGCTGGAGGTGGAAAGTGCGGTGAAGAAAGAACAAAGAGGCGGGAACAAAGAGGAGGGAAGAAGGGAGGGAGGCGAAAAAGGTACAGTATATAAAAGGACGCGAGAGGATGGCAAAAATGCACGCAGAAGTGTCGGGCCGAGATGTGCGTTTAGACCGGTGTATATAAAACTCCGGGTTTTCTTCCCCAGTCAGAGACGGCTCACAGACAATCTGCGCGCATAGTGGGCGAACCGCCGGCGCAGCAGCCGGGTCGGCCGGGTCAGCCGGGTCAGCTAGACGAGAGCGGGTCACTCAGAGCGGGGGCGAGCGGCTTCAGGGCGGCTGCAGCGGACCCGGCTCATGAGCCGCCACAGACAGTACGGACCCGGGGATCGGCCGTGCCTGCCGAGAGCGCCAGCGCGGAACACCGGCGCGGACTTCAGCTGGTGACAGCCGCCGCACAGACCGCTCGGACCGCCCACGGCTGCGGTGTTTTGTGCACATTATACATAGTTAGCAGATGGCACTGTTAGAGCGTCAGCAAGTGCGGTGGGCTGCAGGAACAGCCGAGAACAGCGATCACCGCAGAGGCAAGAAGACAGAGGGCAGTTCAAGCAGCTTTTGGCAGCGATGCAAATTTGCACAGGAGCGGAGAAGGCTCGGCGTAAAAAAAAAGTACGCCACGCCGCCGGAAAAGCCAAGAGAAGAGTCTTGGCGGCACAGCGCGGAATTCGAAGCAGCCCTCAATGCCGCTTTTCCGCGGCCGACTCAGCGCGTATATATGTATATAATACGTATGTACGCACAGTGCCGCACATCCGCACAGCTGCGCTGCACTTGTGCAGTCAAGTTCTATGCAGAACCACATTCGAGTGCAACAATGGAGAAGACGCCTTTTTAGCAGTCCTATAATGCTTTGTTCTCCAGTCTGGGGACTGGCCGTACAAAATCAACACTACTTCGGCCGTGTCGTCGAAGTACAAAAGAACAGCGGTCTTGTCGGCAGCTTTTCCGTTTGACCTCCGGCATTCGTATAAGATCAACTTAAAGATCTGCAATGACGACACCGCTAATCCCGCTGAGCTTGTACACTTCTCTCGCTAAGAGCCCTGCAGTGCTTTCTTAATAGCTATATACAAGCAGATGCGCCGACTACACGACAATCAATAGTCCGCCGTGTACTGTGTCTATGTAGGTGGTGAAAATCAGGGTCGTGTCCTGCTCCGCCGAGCTTCGCTGCGCTCCCTTGACTCTCATGCTCCCACTACACAGTCCCCACCCCATAACACCGCACTACTGACAGCTAGTCCTATCAGCCACTTCTAGTTGATTGCTGCAGCACTAGTATCTATACTGAACATGTACACAAATACTCACACACGTCTCTCATGATCCACCGCAAGCGGCGATATCGGGCCCGGTCTTCGCGCTCGCCGATACCGGCGCGCCGCTCCTGCCTCGCTCTGACAATTCACGCGCTCGCCATTGGCCGCTCTCGCACACCGCTCGTGCTACTGGCCCCATAATACAGTTTACACCCACTCACAGTACCCGCTCACTCTTCTGGGTCCGCGCCCGCTCTCCGTGACCGGTGGCTGCGCACAACGGAGGAAAAAAGACGCCGCTGCTCCGCGCTTCGCCGAACTCGGTCCGCCCCGCATCGATAAAAAATCAGTCACCCCCCGAGCACGGTCTGTTTATATACCGCCGTCTGTCGCTCTATTTGCCCCGTCTCTCGTTGGCCAGATCATCATCACCGCTTCCATTCATTCAACTTCACCACCTTCGCCTTCTCTCACAATGCCTTCTGCTGACAAGGGTCCTCGGACCTTGTACGACAAGGTCTTCGAAGATCACATCGTCAAGGAGTCCAACGGCACTTACCTCCTCTACATCGACCGCCACCTCGTCCACGAAGTCACCTCTCCCCAGGCTTTTGAGGGTCTTACCAACGCTGGCCGCAAGGTTCGCCGGACTGACTGCACCGTATGTACTCCCCTACACATCATCACTGATGATCTGACGCTCACAATTGTCTCAGCTCGCCACCGTCGACCACAACATTCCCACAACCTCCCGCAAGACCTACAAGAACTTGAGCTCTTTCATCGACCAGCAGGACTCCCGCTTGCAATGCACAACTCTTGAGGAAAACGTCAAGAACTTTGGCCTTCGTTACTTTGGCCTTGACGACGCCCGCCAGGGCATTGTCCACATCATTGGCCCCGAGCAGGGCTTCACTCTTCCCGGTGCCACTATCGTTTGCGGTGACTCACACACCTCCACCCACGGTGCGTTCGGCGCCCTTGCTTTCGGCATCGGCACTTCTGAGGTCGAGCACGTTCTCGCCACTCAGACCATCATTCAGAACAAGTCCAAGAACATGCGGATCAACGTCACCGGCAAGCTCCGCCCTGGCATTACCTCAAAGGATCTTATTCTTCACATTATTGGCCAAATCGGCACCGCTGGCGGTACTGGCTGCGTCATCGAGTTTTGCGGTGAGGCCATCCGTGAGCTGTCCATGGACGCTCGTATGTCCATGTGCAACATGTCCATTGAGGGCGGTGCCCGTGCCGGTATGATCGCTCCCGACGAGACCACCTTTGCGTTTCTCAAGGGCCGCCCTCTTGCGCCCAAGGGCAAGAACTGGAACAAGGCTGTCAAGTATTGGAAGACCCTTAACACCGATCCTGGTGCCAAGTTTGATATCGACGTCGAGATCCGCGGCGAGGATGTTCCTCCTACCGTCACCTGGGGTACTTCGCCTCAAGACGCGCTCCCCGTCACTGCCACCGTGCCTGATCCCGCTGCCCCCGGTCTCGACGAGGCGAAAGTTGCGTCCATCACCCGCTCTCTCAAGTACATGGGTCTCGAGCCCAACATGAAGATCGAGGACATCAAGGTCGACAAGGTCTTTATCGGTTCCTGCACCAACGCGCGTATCGAGGATCTTCGCGCTGCTGCGAACGTCGTCAAGGGAAACAAGAAGGCCGATAACGTCACTCGCGCCATGATTGTTCCTGGCTCGGGTCTCGTCAAGATGCAGGCTGAGCACGAGGGTCTGGACAAGGTCTTTACCGACGCTGGATTTGAATGGCGTGAGGCTGGTTGCTCCATGTGTCTTGGCATGAACCCTGATATCATGCAGCCCGAGGAGCGTTGCGCTTCGACGTCGAACCGTAACTTCGAGGGCCGTCAGGGCGCTGGATCGCGGACTCACCTCATGAGCCCCGCCATGGCTGCTGCCGCTGCCATCACCGGTCACATTACTGATATCCGCGAGTACTACAAGGAGGAGAAGAAGGCGCCGATTGAAATCACCGTGCCTTCGTCTGCGTCGGCTTCGGAAGTTGATGAGTTTGAAAGCGACTCCGAGGACTCTGTTTCCGACGTCGTCTCTGAGCCCGAGTCGTCTGCTTCTGAAACTCCAGCCGCTGCTGCTTCCGGCGAAGCTAAGTCCGCCGGCACTGGTATCCCACCATTCACTGTTCTCACCGGCACAGCTGCGCCTTTGTTCCGCTCAAACGTCGATACCGACGCCATCATTCCAAAGCAGTTCCTCAAGACCATCAAGCGCACTGGTCTCCGTGTCGGCTTGTTCTACGCTGACCGGTTTGACGCGTCCGGTGCCGAGAAGCCGGATTTTATTCTGAACCAGGGCATCTACCGAAACTCCAAGATCATGGTTGTCTCTGGCCCCAACTTTGGCTGCGGCTCGTCGCGTGAGCATGCCCCATGGGCTCTCGCCGATTTCGGCATTATGTGTGTCATCGCATCGTCTTTTGGCGATATCTTCTTCAACAACTCGATGAAGAACGGATTGCTCCCTCTTGTCATTCCCGGCGATGTTATAGCTGAGAAGATCATGCCTGTTGCTGAGTCCGGTCGCGACTTGACTGTTGACCTTGTGAAGCAGGAGGTCCGCGACGGTGATGAAGTCCTCGCTACTTTTGCCATTGACGAATTCCGTCGCCATTGCTTGATCAACGGTCTTGACGATATTGGTCTTACTCTTCAGGATGAGGACTTGATTGTCAAGTACGAGGAGTTCCGCAAGAACAACTTCCCGTGGATGGAGGGTGGCTCGAAGCTCGTGCGCCCTATCGTGCAAGGCAAGATTCCTGGTGTTCCGGACGTCGTTGAGTGGTAAGTGTACTGCTCGCCGGTGGTGCCGAATACAAAAAAAAAAAAAAGATAAAAGAGCTGTTGGTATGAGAAAAGTTGCGATCGAAGAGTCGAGATTCAGTTACACATACTTTTTGGGCAATTTTGTTGTTTGTGTTTTGGGTGGAACGCGCTAATGTTTTATCATTTACATGTATTTTTTTGCCTTTTGGAATCTCATTATATAAGGTGTATAAGTTACGTTTTGTTCCTGCAAATATATTATTAAGAATCATCATTGATCAACTGTCTTACATCCATCCGTATTCGCAAGCCAGAAATGACCTGTTCGCACCACGTGTTGCGATGGTCTTGGCGTTCCTGAGATGGACCTGCCAGGTCTTTTCGTGCGGCTCAGCGATAGCGGATCACGTCGGGAACACGTACGACCCCTCCCCAGTTAATTCTATAACCACATACACCCGGGTCCTCGTCAGCCCTTGTTTGGAAACACAATTGCACACACCGAATTCACAGTGTGATTTTTTAAGATGGTGAACACGCTTCATCTTACCGGCACGAACTATGAGGTACGTTCTCGTCGCTGTCGACGACAATATATAAATGCACAAATGTATATACGGCTCAACTAACCACTGCATACACCAGATCGGCGTAAAGCACGGTACTCTCGCGCGGACGCAGATTCACGCGTGTCTCGCGAACTATGCGACTTACTTTTCAAATGCGGGGATGTCACCTGGTGACGTGAAGACGTTAGCGGAGAAGTTCTCTGCTACGATTCAACGACTCACACCGCATCTTCATGACGAGCTTCGGGGAATCGCGGACGGCGCGGAGGTGCCGTTGCTTGATATTGTTGCTTTGAACTCGCGCTCGGAAATCGCACTTGCAGCGCGACCAAAGGCGTCGAAAAGTATTACCGGCTACGAGGACGAGGATGAAGATGATGACGAGGAGAGCGGAACGCCTCCACCGCCGGCTGACGGGTGCACCACATTCGCGGAGACAACAGTAGCGGGGAAGCAGTGGCTTGCGCAGAATTGGGATTGGCAGTCTTCGCAGCTGAGCAATCTTGTTCTCCTTGAACTGACGTTTGTGCCGCCTGGAGACGGGACTTCGCCGGCATGGCAGGCGAGTTCGCTGAAGACTATGACGGAGGCGGGATTACTTGCAAAGGCGGGATTTAATAGTAGTCAAGTTGGCGTGTGTTTGAACGCGTTGCGTGCGACTGATTTGGATACGGATAAGTTGCCGCTGCATGTGTTGTTGCGACTGGTGTTGGAGTCCGCGAGTGTGGTTGATGCGCGCGAGCGTATTATGGAGAAATTTGGTGGCGGCGCTGCGTGTTTTGGGCATTTTGGAGTCGGCGATGGGCATGCTGATGGATATGCCGAGTCCTGGGAAATTGGACCGCATGGAATTGCGGTTATTGAGCGGGATGGTGCGAAGCGGTTGTACCATACGAACCATGCGTTGAAGGAGGGACTCAAGATTCACGAGGTGATTTGGCTCGAGGATACAAAGGACCGGATTGATCGGTTGAAGTATCTTGTTTCTCTTAGCGACAAGAAGCTTCCGCCTTCTGCGTTAGCGGAGAGTCCGATTGACACGCAGCGGGATCGCATCTTTTCATTCTTGCGCGACGAGGATAACTACCCCAACTCGATCTGCAGAGCAAACGACCCTGCTGCGCCGGGACTGTTGGGCGAGATGCAGACTGTGTTTTCAATTGTGATGGATCTCACGGATAGTAAGGCGTGGGTGTCTGTTGGAAGACCAAAGCAGTTGCTCGAGTTCTTTGAACTCTCGTTTTAGGCACGTCCACGGCTTCTGTGGGTTGGTCTGCGTATTTGAGTTTGTGAGTTTAGTTACTATCAAATTTTTAATGATAAGTTGGACGGTACGAGTTGAATGAATATTTATGGCAGCAATAGCGTTCTCTGCTTGACCCACATTGTGAACCGTGAAGTCAGACATCGCGCCAGTGATCACGCACAATGATCCTGACCGAGCATCATATCCAAGGAGGCCCTCAAAATAAATCAGCCACAAAGAATGCCATTGCTTGGATTTTGAAAGGGTAGAATCACGGGTAGAATCACCTTTGTGTCCTCCATTTTCAGATTGCCATTTTTCGCTGCTTGCTCATAATCGAGACTGGCTTTTTTGACTTCCGCTTGAGCTCTGTCTTTGATATACTTGCTGGCTTACCCACTGTTGCAAAAACGTCACAGGACCCATCATTATCTCGATGTGACTCATGCCTCTCCTTCGCCAGTTGCCAGATGTCATAAGCTGTCTCGACATTTTCAAGAACACTCTTGAAATCTGGACGTGTCGAACGGAACAGCGCTAACCTGGAAGTATGTTTTGACGATGAAGAAGTAAAATTTTTCTAGAAAAGTCCTACATATCCATGTTGTCATCTTCATTTTCAGTATCCCAGCGTAGTTTGATACAGGTGTGTTGTTTACTGCTGATATGTCGATAACTCTTGTATCAAGTACACTACTAATTCCCAGCTCGTTTCACATTCACATCATTCTCGCGCCAATTCAGCGAGCTAGATTTATCTGCAAACTGCTAGTCGATGTACATGACGATTGAGTTGATGTCATTCGATGAACCATCTCGATCAAATCGGTGCTGAAACATATGGACATTATTACTTGATCATTTGACAGTGTTCATGAAACTCTGGAAAGTTTCCGGAGCGTTGGTCAAACCGAAAGGCATAACAGCGACTTCATAATGGCCATAACAGCTCTTCAACACTATTATTTTTGTCGATAAGCTATGTAAGTCCACGTGAATTTGGCAGTCACCTGAGGTAAGATTCAGCTCTGAAAAGTACTTCGCTCTAAGGCGTAAGCGAAAAATACAGTCACCATCATCATCACCATCACCACCACCCCCGCATGGGAAAACCAAGAAAGAATCACTTTTCTTTTTTGATTAGAGATGTCGGAAAAGTCGCATTCATTGATCCATTCTTGTACCTCTTGCTAAGTAAGATAACTGTTTCTGCTGAAAAGATTGATTCAGTGCCTGATGCTGCTCAGATGTCTATGCAAAGTGCTCGTAAGGTTACCACCTCCATACTAACAGTTTGTGATGGAACAACCTCTCGGGCGGCCAATTGATGCTTGCTTTGCGCTCAAAATCAGCGTTAGTCGTGGCGTAACGTAAACAGACTTAATTGCTTGATCTGTGATATTCAGTTAAATCTCTTGACTGGTGAACAAGATCCATCTGTACGTGCCAATGCAGCCCGTATAGTCGTAAAGTCCCAATTCGACACGTACATGCAGTATCACGATTGTCCACACAACGCATACCACGATCCCTCCACGATCCCTCCACGATCCCACACTCCACTCTCGTTCAAGCGCGATGCCGCCGCTACATCTTCTTCCATCGGAAGCATACGAAGAGCCAGTACCATCCGCCACACAGAACTTGATCTCTCTCTTTGGGTTGTCTACGATCGCAGCGTCGGTTGCACGACAGGATCCGGTTACTGGAGCCAAGCGCAAGCTGCGAAAGAGTTACAAGGGACATATTGCCGATCTTCCAGGTAATTGGGATATTGCTTCAACTGTTAGATTTCGTGTGCGTTTGTGTGTTGACGATTGGACAGGAAAGAATGAGATACCTACAGATCATCATATTTTGCGGTTAATATACGCCCCGACAAATGACCTTCCACCACCAGGCAACAGCGCAGTAGATCCTGCGTCCCGTTTTAAGGTCGACCCGAAACTACTTGACACAGTATTCACAATGGACAAAACACCCGATACCGGTGTTCCCGGGTTTGACGCATCAGTGCTGGGCATTATGACTCCGATGTCACCGACTCCAAATTATAGTGGAGGCGCGAACGGCGGTGGTGGCGGCGGTATGATGTCTACGAAAGACGGGCATGCATCAAGCGGCGGGGGTGGATCACGAAGATTCAATGCTGCGGTTGAGTCGTCTGCGGGCGAAGAGAGGGGGCATCGGTCGTCGTCATCGAGGAAGTCGAAAAGGAAAGGAACATCAGCACTTGCAGATGGAAGTGACATGGGTGGTGTGTCGACGGACGGAGGGAATGTGAGCTCGTCAAGGAAACGAAAGAAAAAGTTATGAAGAGTGCCTTTTCTATATGGCATGTCGAGTTTTGCATTTGAAGGCTTGGGTGTTTGTGGGCAGGCGTTTGTACATAAACTGGCTACAGCAAGTAGCGTAAAAACTATAGTTACAAGTTTGACAAGGCGTATAGGATAGTAGTGGACGTGAAGAAAGACGCAGAGATGTGTGAAGATAACTGAGCATCACAGTTCAGCGTCTGCACATACAAAAAGCAGACACTTCCACGCCACAACACTTCAAGAGAACCTTTGCACAAGTACCAAATGATATGACGTAAATTTTCGATATATCTGCCAGTACAAGAAATTAAACAAATAAACTAGTGCTGTACAATTTTGCTTTTATCCCATTTAACCCTCGAGTCTCAGCTTGGCGGTGGGGTTGGTGACCTTGATGCCGAGCTGCTTAGCCTTCTCAAGAATGGCAACACGCTTGCGGGACGAGACGTTGTGGGCGATCTCAGCAGCGTAGGTCTTGGAGTGCATCAACAGAACATCGACATCGGCAACGTTGCGGACAACGAAAGCCTTGTGGCCGGAGGGCATCATGAACCGGGTCTTCTTGTTCGATCCATAACCAATCTTGGGCATAGCAGAGGTACCCTTGAACCTGAAACGTAGAAAAAGTCACATTAGCCCTCTGTAACACGCATAATGCATCCTCCAGCACGCGTCCACAGACACTGCTTCACGGAAGAGCGCAGGACAAGCACTTACCGACGTCGGATGCGGGAGTCGATACCCTTGGGTTTCCGCCAGCTCTCACCAACGCCGATGACAACATCTGACTGCCATCTCTTGAACTTGGTGGTCTTCTTCTTGACGATCTTGGGGTGTGGAGCAGCGGGAGCCATTTTTGCTGACGATAACGCTACCGGTGCGGTGTGGAGTTGGAGAAAGAGAACTTGGTGAAGCTGGGAAACAAGCGTTCAATTCTCACACGCACTCGGTGTCGCCGCAGCCGCGCCCTCTGTCGCCGCGCCGCCCGCGCCCTTCAGCCCTGGAGCGCGCTCTGCGCCCGCAAAGTCTATTCCGGCCCCTCCCACGCACAGCGCCGTGCGGCTCTCAGCTGCGGCTCGCACCCGCAGGCCCTATCGTGACTGTGCATCTCTGCGGCGCCAGGGCTGTGCCCTATGACGCATCAGCGCTGAGTCATGATCAGCCGCACACTACAGTCTTCCTTTTTTGGGCGATCGCATCGCATCAACATCACAGACAAGCACATGTATATGAGCACGCAAGCATAACCAAATATAGATGTTCGGGGGTGTTTTATCCCTGCATTGGGTGTGTTCATGTTCTCACCACATCTGCACATGGCTTGACGACATTTTACTCAGTGATCGTGACTCATATTCGGCAAGCGCGCGGGATCATTGCGTAAAAGTGGAGTCGTGACTGGCACACTCAACACGCCGGGATACATCATTGGATCACTCGGCGCATTGAAAGATTCCCCTTCCACATTTGCCACCGGTTTGCAGGAAAGTTAAGCGGGCAGATCGCTCGGTTGCCCGTAATGACTTCATTTCCGGGCTAGAACACATCAAAGCGCTCTCCTATATTGCATGCTGTACCCCACGCGCACCTTGCTGCACATGCAACACACTCCGCTCGATGTCCAGTTGTCAACATTACATTGGCCATGTGAATGTCATCCAGGACTGCGCGCTTTCTTTTACGTAGGTGGATTCCACATGCCGAAGACTTGGCGCTGAAGGCGCAATTACCAGGCATCCCATCGTGATCTCCCAGCTCAAACCTGGACCGAACCCCACACACATATATCCTGGGATCGATGCCTCGATCGTAAACTCCTGTAACCTGTAATTTCTCCACCGGATAGTACAGTTTATCCTTCAAACTCATCAAACGAACCGACTTTCAATGGCAATCTCTGATCCCGAAATCGCAGCGTCTTCAGGAACTCGTCGGCATCTGCGGTTGGCAGTGTTGGAGACAGATCCGGGCTACGAGACTGCGAGCGGCACATTTGCGCAGCTATTTGACAGATTGCTGAACAACAGCGTCACCAGAAAGGAGGAGGCTCTCGAACACGTTGATCTCACGATTGACAATTACAATGTCGTCAAAGGCGAATATCCCGACCCGACTCAATACGACGGCATTCTCATAACCGGATCACGTACGTCATCAGAACTCATGCACGATAAGCATATGAACTTCTTCACGATCTCTGTGGTAAGCTAACATGATTCAGGTTCGACTGCGTTTGACAACGAAAAGTGGATTGTCAACTTTAACGAGTATCTTCGCGATGCATACAAAAAGCCAGACACCAAGATCGTCGGCATTTGCTTTGGCCATCAGATAATGGCTCGCGCTCTCGGTGGCGAGGTCGGTGAGAATCCAAAGGGCTGGGAAGTCGCTACAACAGAACTCACGGTTACCGATCCCGTTGCGCATAAGCTGCTGTTTCCGGCTCCGAAAGAAGGAACTGAGCTGGGGGTTCTCCGGATTCAGGAAATGCACCGCGACCACGTTGTGAAGCCACCGGAGGGTGTTCGCGTGTTTGCGTCGTCGGAGCGGTCTCCGGTGCAAGGCATGTATGTACATGGCAAACTTCTCACGTTCCAAGGGCATCCCGAGTTTGATGCGGAAGTTGTTACAAAGATGGTCAAGGATCGGGTCAAGATTGGACAGCTTACTGAGGAGGAAGGAGAGGATGCTTTGCGTCGTGCGCGGCTGCCGAACCATGGAGCAGATATCGGACGCGCAGTAGTTAGGTTCATTACTGGGATCGAAGGAGTATAGATTACATACTGGTGATAAGTTACGTGCTAGTACATGCTGATAACGATACTTAATTAATGGGATTGCTTCATTTGGACTGCGTCATCGATCGAGATTGATCGATCGATTCAATCTGACGCATGAGAGGTCGCACAAGGATTACGCGCCTAATCGGGCGATCGCATCCCTACTGCATCACTTGTAAAATGGCGCGGTCAGCTGCAGAACAATAAAGAAAAAGCATGCTGGCTTCTTGTAGACTTGACCGGAACAATACAGTATACCACAACTCTTTGTTCAAGTCGATCAGCTTTCCACTTCAATCAACAGCAACTCACAATGCCGTATCCAACAATCAACAAACATGAACTAGTTTATGTTGCGTCCTCTTACGACGACAAGTCACGCGTGGGAGGTTATGGAGTGTACTTCGCAAAGGGGGGAACCCGAAACAAGTCGGCTGTTTATCGTGGAGATTACGGGATCGGTCCATTGTACTCCGAGCTAACAGCAATTCTATATGCACTTCGCCGTGTTTTGTCGGACAGCAAGCGGAGAGACGTAATAATCCACTCAAACAACATTGGGGCATTGAGTAAAGTTGCGCTGCGCTTGAGAGAAGACGAGGAAATAGACGACACTGATTATCTCATGCACTCAATTCGCAAGGCAAGAGACAGTCTTGAAGGCCTTGGATATAATGTGATGTTTCACCACGCTGAAAAAAGACACTGCCAGGAAGCTCGCGAGCTTGCGCGTGACGCAGTGGATCGGACACGCTATAGACGACGGTGATTCTTCTTTTGATGTTTCGCGATAGCTAAAGGTATATGTACCATCGCGACGAGTTCTTAGCGCAATGTTTATTTTCAGACGAAATATTAAATAACACATGGTTAAACGTAGAATCTCTAACACTCATATTTCATAGCATAACAAAGTCGATCATTTACTGGCATTTGAATGTAGCCGACGAGTCAAGATGAAGAGGCAAGCACTCTGACATGTGGGTGCATTCCCCGCCATGCCGCGCTGTGAGGTGTGTTTGGGAGGTTGCAAAGAATCAGTCTATCATATGTAGATGGACCCGGACCATGCATTTTAATTAGGGATATCAAGGTATTATTGAGCAAGAGAGCTGATGAGCATAAATCTGTTCTCTCTGGCTGGAAAGGTTTATCACCATCGTGCTTGCGCTTTAGTTCAATTGACGGGCAATAATCTTTTCCGAAGAAACGCTACAAAGTTCGGCATTCTCAGCCTACCTTGCTTCCTTGGCCGACAAGTCCGTGATTCCATCAACGACGGAATTTTTAATAGTGATCGAAACATGGGGTACTATGATTACACACAAGCTATTTATGTTGACAACGATTTTTACTATGACCGTGAAGACGGCAGCGTAAACGCTCGTATTGGCATCTACTACAACGAACGGGATCAGCGCAATAGTTCATTTGTGGAATGCGGCGTTCACGACAAGCAAAGAGCTGATCTGCTAGCAATTCTTCGCGCATTAGAAGAGGAGGATGATGAAAACGTGTTGATTTTGTCAAGTTCAATTTATGCAACCAGGTGCATGAATGAGTGGATCGACAAGTGGATTGCAAATAGCTTTCGGAACTGCAGGAACGAGAAAGTTGCAAACGCTGATATTCTCAAGTCAATTCTTCAAGAGGTATATCGCTTGGAGGATCAGAATTTTACAGTTGATTTTGAGCTCGTACGCAAAGACAGCGGTGACCCAGGCATCATAGAGGCTGAGAATCTTGCTCTGGACTACGATCAAGATTACGATTCCATGGACGAAGACTACGTGACTATTGTTTATGCTGATGGAAGCTGTATCAATAATAATTACTACGGTGAACGAAGCGCTGGAATAGGATTATACTATGGCGAGAATGATCCAAGAAACTTATCTGAGCGATTAGATGATCCAAATCCTACAAATCAGCTTGCAGAACTTACTGCTGTGCTGACTGCATTGCAAAATTCGGACGGTAGTATTGTCATCCGTACAGACTCGATGTATGCAATCAACTGCTCAACAGTGTGGGCTGATCGGTGGGAGAATAACGGATATCGAAACTCGCGCAACATGCGTGTCGCCAACGCGGACATCATCATGGACATCCGCGATGAGATTTATAGACTTGAATCTCAGAATTATTCTGTGGATTTTGAACACGTGCGCGGACACAATGGTGATCCAGGAAATGAAGCTGCAGATCGGCTTGCGCGTTCCGCGGCTGAGAGGTGACAATAAGATCAAACCGATCCTTCTTTGTTGACGAGGGCTCTTAAAGTATGAAACTCAACTGCTCACTATCTCTGCTTTTTTGACGTAGTCTGTTGATTGCCATCTACCGCGGTCAATGAGGCTAACTGTCTCATGTTCTTCACGACCTATCAGTACCATGCGGAAACCCCCGCCAACTTCGCAATTCGAATGCGCAAACTGGCGTCCGTGGCGAAGATCCCGGACCCGTACACCCACGCAGTCTACGGGCTACGTTACCGCTGCACGAACGCAGAGCTGCGCACGGCCCTGTTAGGCCTCAAGACTTTCGACTATCACGATGAAGGCGATTGCAAACGTACCGATCACGATCGGAGCCTTCCATCTCACCAAACAATTCTACGTCTTAGGTGTTGACAACTTTGATGTACTCCTCGGCGCGCCGTTCTTCCGCGAATTCGTCGAAGTAGCCGCCAGATGCGCGGGGCTCCTGGACCCCAAGTATCTGGGTACGAGACAGCTGCTATCTTCGCAAAAGCAGCGTGGACAAGCACCGAAAGCGTCGTCAGGTGGCAATGGCCACGGACACAACAACAATCAAAAACGTCCTGCCCCCGGAAGCTCGAACGCGGAAGCGAACACGGGGCAATCTGGCGACAGATTCTGTGAGATTTGCACTATGACAAATCACAACCTCAACGAATGTGGATTCAACCAGCGGAACCCAAAGAGCCCACATTACAAAAACCCGAACGCGCGCAAGCAGCCGCGCAAGGGCTGAAGGAAGGAAAGAAGAGGAAGTTTGAAAATCCAGTTTTATTATCTTTTGCGCCCGAGTCTGGGGCTAATATATCTCTTGAAAAACAAAAAATCACTGTACTCAAAAAAACCTGAAACAACCCCGATTCCTAGCGTCATCTTCCGTTACAAGAAGCGTGATGTCGAAGTCGTACTAGACACTGGATGTTCGACTTATGCTGTTAGCCACAAGTTCTGCGAGCAGTATGACATCAACATCCTAGCCCTCGACCCGTCGTCGTCGCCGACCTCTGGCACGACCGCAGGCGGATCTATCACGATGAAGGCGAATGCAAACGTACCGATCACGATCGGAGCTAATTCCATCTCACCAAACAATTCTACGTCTTTGATATTGACAAATTTAATGTACTCCTCGGCGCGCCCTTCTTCCACGAATTCGCCGCCGTGATCAACTTCCAACAGAGAACCCTGCAGTTACACAAAACGGAGGTACCTCAAATTTTCCCGTTACTGCACGCTGGTGACAGCTCACAAACATCTAGAATCATGATCTGCGATCTCAAGGAACACACAATAGGGTTGAAAACCCGGAAACTCGGCGAAGTGGAATACATCTACCTTGTCAAACTCTCGGACGTTCTCGACCCCACGCGTCGTCCCGGAGATCGCTTTAACGCGGGGTAATTCGCTATAATGTGTGGCTGTGCATAGTTAATTAAGAACCCCTTTTCTACCATCTATACAGTAGTTTATTAAAGTGCCCGCTACTCCCGACTCTTCACCTCAATCTGTGATATTGGACGTCGAAGCTACAGCATTATATATTTTTTGGCTCGATAAGCGGACCATTTTTTTGGATTCAACAAAATTTGTTATTGATTCATCCGCCTGAGAAAGTACAGTGTTGGTGCATGTGCGATTTGATGGTGGCGCATAACTACTTTGATCAACGGCATCAGTACTTTTTTCAGCTATTTCAGCGATGTCGAACCGTCGCGGTTTTTGGGAAAGTATCCTGATTCCCAGCGTTTTTATTCACCATGATGTGGACATTGTTTATGTCGACGAACGCTGTTTTCACGACTATGGAGATAAACACCTGAATGCACAGTTTGGCATTTACTACGGTCAAGGTGACTCCCGCAACAAGTCAATCATCAGTACGGACGTGCAAACAAAGCAACGAGCGGAATTACTAGCGGTGCTTCATGCTGTGAATGCTGCAGACCGTAGCATACAAGTAATGTCCGATTCGAAATACGCGGTTCGATGTTTAACGGAATGGATAGACAAATGGATAGACAATGGATTCCGCAATAGCAAAAATGAGATGGTTGCTAATTACGATGTGCTTGTCAAAATCGTTAAAAAAACAAATCAGTTGAAGGCTCAGGGTTTCAGAGCGGACTTTCGACATGTATATAACGACTCGGGCATTAAGGCAGCTGAAGAACTCGCTCATCAGGCATTCCCAGATTATCGTTTCGTGGACGGTAATTTGCTTAAAAACTATACAGAAATTGTCTATGCGGACGGAAGTTGCATCAACAACGGTCGCAGTGGTGAGCAAAGCGCTGGGATGGGACTTTATTACGGCCCGCAGAGCCGGCGCAACAAGTCAATTCCGTACTATGGTACCAATGCGACAAACCAGCGCGCGGAACTTGTTGCTATAATTGAAGCACTTCGGTACTCAGAGGGCAACATAATCATCCGCACAGATTCAGAGTATGCAATTAACTGCTCAACAAAGTGGGCTAAGAAGTGGGAGGAAAATGGATACTTGAACTGCAGGGGCTTGCCAGTTGCGAACGCTGACCTGATCAAGCGTATTCGCACCTATGTACGAAAAATTAATGGTTGTGGATATACCATTGGATTTGGGCACGTACGCGGCCATCGAGGAGATCCTGGAAACGAGACCGCAGATCGCCTCGCGCGTTTGGCGGCCGAGTCCATTCGTCGGCGTCGAAGACATTACTAGGGCGATCATTCGGTAGAATGCACGTGTCTCTGCTGTATTTTGCATATAGTGTTGATTTTTGTATATTGTGATTTACGTTGATGACCTGAAATGATTACGAATTATGAACCTTTTCATAGCTTTAACAACCGGTGTCAATTCTCGATGGGCACTTGGAGTCTTTTTTCTGACGTGGAATTGTAAGGAAGCATCTTGTTAATTATGACATTCTACAACATGCATCATGATAGCTTTGACAACCGACCAGACCAAGTTCTCACTACGAGCTGATCCAGCTAAAATATCACCTAAATAAACGCGTCGAGTGCAGCCGCGCGGTATAAATTAGTGCATATATGATAGTACGCCCTAACCCGAAGAGCAGTACATATGAAACGTTCCAAGAGCCGATCACGAACGTATTCTACGATTCCCGTATTAGTTTCTTGTGAACGTGCAATAATGGATGAATCCTTGCTACAGAAGGTATGTTCTTGTTGTTATTGAGAGCTATTGTCTAAACATTATTTGTAGGCGCATCAGCTCGCGGCACAGGCTGACGCGGCAATTCTCTCAGCGCGCCCAACTGACGCGATCGCCCTCTACTCCTCCGCATCCGCGGCATTCGGCTCCACACGACGGCAGCTTTTAGAGTCTGATGGAGTTCAAGATGAGGAAGCTGTGAAAACACTGGAAATTTTGGAGCAAAAATACGCAAGCACAGCAACCCGGATCAAGGCCAGCTTGGAACTTGATCCGGATATCTTCACGCGCGCAATCGCATCTGCAGCAGGTCCTCCGCGATCTTCCTCCTCCAGAGGCGCCGCTGGTTCGAAACCTCCACGAAATGGTAACGAGCTGGCTGGGTCAGAAGAAGATGGTAATTCTGCAGGTCCAGGACCTGCAGCGGCGGGTTCTTCAGCGAGAACTGGAGGGATCGCCACGAGTTTGGCAAATGCTCGAGGAATACCCAATTCGTCACTTGTGGGTGGTCACTACGTGAACGTCAAGCATCGTGGGAATGGACCTGATAATGCAGGCGGAGAAGGCAGTGGTGCACCGCAATCTGCGCTTGCTGCCGCGGCCGCGGCTGCTTCTACGGCTGGATCAAGTGCTCAAGCGGGATCGTCAGCTGGTTTGTCGGATATTCGGAGTAATGCTGGAAACGTGGATGAAGTTGTTAGTAAGTTCAGCTCAGTTATCGAGTCTGGATTTTCAAAACTTTACCAGTCACACGCACGTACTGTCGTGTCATTTAACACTCTACAACGCAGCGCAAACGAGGCTGGAGACAAGGGATTTGAGATGTACGGATCAGGCATGGAGTCATTCTACGTGGTTCCTCCCGACGGCGACAACGATGCAGGACAAGATACGCACGCAGGTGGTAGTACGGCCAAATCATCAAAAGATATTGGAGCTGCAATGCTAAACGACGTGAGCAGCAAACTTACGGCACACGAAGTCGTGATGCGTCGCCAGCGGGAAGCAATGCGAGCCGGGCTCGCAAAGCTAAGAGCCGAAATGACGGCACGAGAAAATCGACGAACCAGGGAACTCGAAAACGAGATTGAACGACTCGCGGCAATGAATGAAAAGCTCAAGATCTCAAATGGTCGGCTCAAAAGCCGGTGGGAGGGACTTAAAGACAGTGCACGAAAACGACGGGAAGGTAGCAATGAGCCACAGAACGATGAAAGCGCAGATAAGGCTGAAGGATCTGCTGAGGATGATACGGCTGTGTGAGCAGTTCATGAAATTGTCGTGTCACTGTATAAATCAAGCGCTAGACTGATCGCCTTCCATTACGCTCGGATGGCCAATTGGAATGCAAGTCTGTTAAGATTCAGTCACTGGGATCGCAGAATATAGTAAACGCATGAAAGTATCTCGATTGTACATAAAGCTATATTACATGGCTTAAACGTAAACTTGTCACCCTTTGACCCTTATAACCTGCTCATCCACAATCATCTCTAGGTACTCTTTGCCCCTGGATTATTGATGTCAGTCGATGACAAGTCAGGACTGGCATTATACATCGAGTCCAACAGATTCATATTTGGAAACCAGTAGTCCACAACGTCCTTGTCCAATTCTCCAAATATTGACGCCTGATCAAGCACGCCATTGAAATTCTGCTGAGATGTTGACGCTCGATCTGAAATATACCCTTCGAGCGTCCACTCACCAGAAACAGCGCTGGAGTCTTCTTCAAGCTTGCGAAAAACTCGTTTCCCCATACTTGACATAGCTTCAGCGATCCACCAATATTTCCCCATGTCATCCAGAATCTGGCAGCTGCGGTGCCATCCCGTGCGCGCAGCTGGTGCTGGATATAGCCGAAGAAACACTGTCAACGTCATCGAGATTGAGTATGGGATTACCGGTAGCGGCGGCAAATCTGGGCATTCTTCCACTATGGCAAGAATGTCGTGCGCTGCGTTGAGTAGTGTTTGCATTGTGGACTCCGGCAGCTGCTCAGTGAGACTGTGCACGCGCTTGTAAAACAGGATAATTGCTGTACAGTGCACAAGGCGCGGTAGATACTCTTCATGTCGAAATCGTGGCGCCTTGATATCCATAACGGTTTCCGGTGGTCGAGGTCTGTACAAGTCAATCGTCATATCAAGGTAGTAGCACGCTTCCGTCATGCGTGTAAGCTGATCGCCTTCCAACGTGGCTCGGGTGGCATCATCCACGGGCAGACCAACATCACGCGGATGAGAGTGCAATGGATGGCCATTGACACATCCAGACATGTGGTCTACCGACCACAGCGACAGCCAGAGTCTTTGAATTGGTGACAACGAGTTCGGCATAGAAGGTTCTATATGATCGCGTTTCAAATGGATACCGGTGAAATGTGCATGATGAAACGCGATTGACAGTTCTTCAGCACCCTCAATCAAGCCTCGCGGTCCTTCACTGTGTAGTGACAACAGCGTATGTACCCGAATCAATGTCAGCGTATCTTGCTCCATCTCAGCAAACAGTAGAGCCTTTGCCTTTGCGTAATGCTCCACAGCAAAGTCTCGTGGATCTACCCCGTGCAGATACTCGCTCGCTCTCCTATGCCGACACGTCGCTATTAGAATTGCAAGTAGTAAAATCGTAGAATGGGTCCCTTTTCGATACTGTTTCCGAAATACTTTTTCTTCCACAATGGGCAGTACGTTATTGATGTATTTGAAGTAAACGTTCAGCATGCCTTCGCGTTCATACTCTCCTGGCAATTCAAATGCGTGTATCAAGTTCAGGTACACAAGTAGCTGCGCATTGAGTCTTGGAGGCACAAACACACGCTTTCGAGAGGAATCAAGACGATCCCCAGCCGAATGATTTGCAAGCCATACACCAATCTTATCTTCGTCAGCATCACCCTCCATTACCAATTCTGATGTAGGATCAAGATTGGAGATGAATCGACGTGGTAATGTGTTTGTCGTCTCTGGATCTACCGGCGTGGCACCTTCTGGTGGAAGCACTTCAGTGTCTGAAGGATTGATAACATCTCGTATGTTTGATATCGTTCTCGGGGATGCAATTGCATTTACATCTCCTCGCACAGATGACAGTCGTTGAGTTGGTGCTCCTACTGGAGACACTTCAATTAGTGTCGGCGACATCCGTGGGGCTTTAAAGTTTGGTCTGTTGTCTAGAATGTCGTGGTCCTCTACTGTCGTTCTCGGAGCCGCGGTTGGGTCAACAGGTTGCGTCATATAAACCACGCGAGAATTCCGCGTAGTACTGATGGACGAATTTGGGCCGTTAGCGTTACCGTTTGAATTTCGATTGCTAGACGTAGGCACGTTTGGAACTGCAAATGCAGGAGGTGTTCGACCATGCGATGATCTGCTGTCGTGAGAGCGGTACGAGTGAATAGAATCAGCAGGAGACAATGCTGGAATGCCCGATGTGATAGACTCTTCTGATTCTAATGGATACCCAGGACCATGCCTAACTAGTCTTAGTGGCTGACTATTTCCCGAGTGAAATGAATCACGGGTTGTAGTTCGCTCCATTGATTGAACTCTTATCTGCCGAGTTGAAGGACTCGTCCTCTGCACCTGAGGTGCTTGCGAGAACTCTTGCTGAGCCGAGATTGTACGCGCTGCTAAAGTTTCTGAAGACAATTGCCCTTCTGGAGCATGACTGTGATGAATGGATGGTTCATCTGTCTGGACTCCCGCACTTGACAGCTGCTTCTCCGCATTCGCCCTTCGAACAACATTGGTCAGTGCATCTACAGACGCACCAATACCCGCACTATCAAATGCTGGTTGTGAGTCTAGCTTTTCTGCGTCAGCTATCAGACTGTGAGATTAGTTAGTTATGAGTAGTTACACACTGAACTTGGCAATGAACATTACCTGCACTTCACATTGTCTCTGATACATTTTGTACACGGTCCACGCTCGCCTTCAACAGCTGGCTGGCAGCGTCTCTATAGAGTAATTAGCTATTAAGCCCTACTCGAAAAAGAAAGAAGCCCCATACTCTTCCTTTCTTGCACTGATCGCATGCTTTATATGACTTTTTGCGCTTGCGGTATCCATCGTCGTTGGCGGGAAACACAAACATTTTGATCGTCTGCGAGAAGTTTGAGCGAGGAGCAAATCGTCAATACTCAGGATAACAGATCAATTGTGGAGCGTGCAAACTTGTGCTGTTCGTTGTATTAAGTTCTGTACTGTCGAGATCGTCTCCAGATATGCGCTGGCACAAGATCACCCGGAGAACAGAGTCCGTTCACTTGGTAATGTCGTAGCTGAAGCCATAAATTACACGCCCGAAATAGTTGCTGAAGCCCGGAAGCACTGAGCAACCAATACTCTAATCAAGAAAGCCCGAAAAACAGGAGTGTTTTCGCGAGAGAAAGGTGTGGTGTGGGGCAGAAGTGAACACAGAGCAAGAAGGGATATGAAGGTTTGTAGGATCCACCGGGTCGGCGGCCAGCGCAGCAACGATTTGCAAAAACAGAAACCGCGCACTTTTTGCACAACCTTGTTGAGTCTAGAGATCTCCAGCTCAAACGTCCCGCGCCTTCTTCGCTATACGATCCTTCACCTTAACCAGTCGGCTTCAACGCTTATATGACTGTTGCCCTCTGTTCCCCGCACCCACCGCGTCTCCACATCGCGGTATACTTTCGGCTGCCATCTCTCATCAATTTGTGCGGTATGTTGCAGGCAGCGGTAAGCAGTCGTCGCGCCGCAGCGTTAAGTCACGTGCAAAACCTTCGCTTGCCATTTTTCTGAATCGAGCTCATCTAAGCCACGACTCGCGTACATCAGCTGATTGAACTGCCGTGTCTAGCGCATTTTTTTTAGCTGTTAGCTTGTCCACCTAGCTAATCTTTTCTGTCCGGTACCGGTTGCCGAGCTTTTCTTTGTGTTTTTCGACGTGCAGCGCTGCAGCATGGCTGATGCGCCGTCGCCGTCGTCGCTAAAACGTAAACGCGACGCCGAGCACAATGGCAACGGGACCAACGCGAGCGCGTTGAGCGCAAAGCAGCTCCAGACACTGAACGGTGCAGATCGAGCAAGTGGACTCAGCAGTGATCAATCTGCATCGCCTTCATCTACTCGATCTCCGACTGCAGAAACTCCTGTGAGTATCCGGCAATCAACGCCAGTAACGACGAAACTCAAAAGCGGTGGTGATTCTGGTGCCAATGCGAACATCGAGGCAATGACTGTCTCGTGGGTTTTTTTGGACGATACAGCAGTACTTGCTGCGCAAAATGCAGAGTACGATCAAATGTAAGTGCTGTTTGAAGATCGGTTGTTGTAATTTGCTAATAATTATCAACAAAGTGTTTCCGCTCTGCAACAGTGTATCAGCGACGATGATCTAGAACGTACGATCTTGTTTCTTCACGAGATTTTTCTGTCTACAATTGTGAATCGTATATCTGTGGACAATGCAGCGACGATCCTTCAAGCTGTCGTTCCCACTGCAGTTGACGAAGTCTCTCAAGCAGTTGCTGCCAGTTTGCAATCGGCACTCGCAGATGTCGCCGCTGTCTTCTCGTATTCCCCGACGATGCATCAACTGATACGACGATTGAGAATTGATCCAGTCATTCTACAAACCAGACTTGAACCTGCCGTACTTTCGTCGACTGAATGGAGTATCCCCATGCTTGAAAAGCGTATAGTGCGCGCCAACACAACACTCAACTACAAGCAAAAGCGGTTCAATTTGTTGCGAGAGGAATCGGAAGGCTACGCGAAACTTGTGGTGGAGATTCATACAGCGTCTTGGGCCTCGAATAACATGAGTCTTGTGAAGCGTACAGCAGATATTATCACTTCGATTATTGGTTACTTCGATCTAGACCCGAACAGATCGCTTGATATATTCCTTGATATCTGTTCAGTCAATATGGTTGCGCAGTGTCAGTTTTTTCTATCAGTACTGAAACTTTTGCCGTGGTGGCCTAAGACGCCCGCAAGACATGATTCTATGGATTCTCTGAATACCGGTGGTAATCGCATTGCGGCATCTCTTTTGGGACTGAAGCTTCAGAGTTATACCAAAGCGAAGGAGACTGTACCTGAGCAATTGATTACAATGATTGCAGTGCTTATCAAGGAAGGATTTTTGTGTTTTGGTGATATCTACGGTTATCTCGCGCCTTCTGACGAAGAGCTCATGAAGGAAAACTCAAAATGGAAGGCAGATCTTCAGGAAACGGCATTTCTTGCGACGGCGTCTGCACTTGCTCTTGCCGCTCCACTAGCGGACGACGCGCCGCCATCTCGAAATGAGCGTCCAAAGAACGGAGCTGACGACAAATCATCTGCAGAGGTGAAGTCAGAAGAGACTGCAAAGCCGGTCATTGCTCTTTCTCAAAAGCCACAATTGTTGACTGCACTGTTGAGCGTTGGTGCGATTTGGCCTGGATTGTATATGCTTTCAAAATTTCCCTTCTTGCCGGGACCTTACTCTGAAATCGCGGATACGTTGAATGTTCTTATGTCCCATGTTTTGGAGCCTTTTTATGCCTCAATTCGACCGTTACCTCAATTTTTGCCGCGAAGAGAAAATATCAAATTGGTGCCTGTCGGAAATATCAAATCATACTCTTTTGTGAAGCCTCACGCTCCTGTGTCAAAGCGCGTGCTCAATCATCTTAAGCGGTCAGATACATCAGATAACGTGTATAGAATTTTTTACGAGTCTTGGTCTACTGGGATAAAGCAAATTCAATCCATTGAGGATCTTCTTCAGTACTCGGACTACTTTATAAGATTCAACGGACCTCGTCTTGGGCGCGATACAGTCTTGTTCACAAAACTTGTGCGTGTGGTAAGCCACTTTCTCAATGCTGCGTCTCCTGCGGAGTCGTCCTCCTCCCCGACGCAGTATGACCGTGAATTCTGGCTCAAATATTTCCGAACATATCTTCTTCCCGCTCTTTCGCTCATAGATGCAAATCCAGGTGTCATGCATGAGGTTGGTTCGGTTCTATTCTGCTTTGAGCTTCCCATCCGGTATTCCATTTACGGTGAATGGTTCAACGTTCTTCTTCGCGATCAACCTGAGTTGAAGGTCATTGCTTCTAAAGCGGAGAAGGAAACAAAGAATGTTCTAAAACGACTCTCAAAGACAAACGTGAAGGAAATGATGAGACAGTTGGCGAAAGTGTCGCATGCAAATCCGCTCACAGCGTTGACAGTTGTTGTGAGTCAGGTTGAGAGTTATGATAATATGAGTGATCTTGTGATCGAAGCTGCTCGTTACTTTACCGCTATAGCTTGGGATGCATTGCCATTTGTGATTATGATGCAGCTCTCTTCTGGAAGAGGAACAGTGCAAGGCGATGGTGTCACAGAGCGCAAATGGCTTCAATGTGAGTTCACCATCTGTCTTTTCAATTGACTTCTTACTAACCTTCCAAGCACTTGCCTCGTTCACTGGTAAACTGTGCAAGGAGTACTCCTCGATGAACCCGGTTCCACTTTTGCAATATCTTCAACGCAGACTCTATCAGTCTATCACGTCTGATATCTTGCTTTTACAGGAGATGATTCAACAGATGGCCGGAATTGTCACGCTTGAAAACATGACAGATATGCAGCTTGAAGGTCTTTGTTGCGGTCCCACGATCCGGAATGAAGTTCTACTCTCAATTGGTGATCAACGACACCAATCCCGCAAATCAGCTATGCGTCTTGTCAACGGCCTCATTGATCTCGGCATGGTTTCCGAGATGTTTATCTTGTTGTCTCAGCAACTTCGCACGGCGATTTTCAACGTACCAGATTATCAGGCACATACCAAGATTCTAGGCGCGAGATACGACGATCTTGCAGTCATTCTAAGTCAATACATTGAGCTGGTTACGACGTTTATTGTTCGGTCAGAAAATGGATCGCAAAAGTTTGAAAAGCTAGTGTTACCTCTCACGCAATTGTGTAACGACTACGGTGTTGATTCTGTTATTGCATTCAGTCTGTGGCGTGAAAAACTATTCCGCGATATCTCAGCATTTGATAAGGCTAGGAAGGCACAAGAGGAGGAAGAATTCGCGGCGAAAAAACTTCTCGATACTGCGATGGACGTTGAATTGCCGGACGCCGTGCCGAAGACCGAACCTGAGGCAGAGTCTGTGACAGAGATTCCAGCCGAAACTGCTGAGCCTGAGCCCATGGTTGGAGTCACGACTGAGACGGCTGAATCAGAGCCTGTGACTGACGCGCCGGCTGAAACTGAAACTGCAGAGTCAACTGATGCCGATGCAGCACAGGAAGTCAAGGAGTCAGATGTGGTAGTTGGTGATGCTGAAATGGCGGATGTGAATGAGACTAGTGATCTTGTCGAGCAGAGTTCAGTTGAGAAAGAAGTCATAGTAGAAGTCAAAACTGACGCTGAAGCAAAGGTAGATTCTGTCGATGCTGTGTCTGTTTGGCATCCTCTTCTACAGCCGATCATTGATGACCTACGCATTGACCCTGATTCAGAAGACTGGCGTTACCTATCAAAGGGTCTATTTGTTACTTTCCACCAGCTCGCACTGTATGACATTCAGATTTCGATGAAGCGATACTCTGATGAACAGAGTCGAATTGATCGTCTGTTGCAAGAATCACAAAGACCTCTTGAACGCAATGCATCTGCAGCGGCAGTTACAGCTCGTCGTCGTGAACGTGAGCAGCTTCTTCAGACTTTAGAAAAGTTCAAGACAGAGAAACGTGAACATTTGGCACATATCGAGCTTACACGTCGGCGTCTTCGGCTTGAGCGGATGCACTGGTTCAAGTATAGCGAGTCTGTTCAGAAAGAGCTTGATGCGGAGACAGACCCGAGTAAGCGACCTGGTCTCGAGGGTCGGATGCGTCGTCGGCAGATTGACGTGTTTTTTTCTCGCTGCATCTTGCCTCGTGCGTTGTTTTCTCCTGTTGACGCTACATTTTGCGTTCGTTTTATCAAGTTTCTGCATACGCTGGGTACACCACAGTTTGGTACATTCCAAGCACTTGATAGTTTGTTTTCCAAAGGTCGTTTGTTTGCTACGATTGCGAGCTGCACGCCTGTCGAAGCAGAAAACCTTGGTCGCTTTATTAGTGAACTTTTTGCTGAGATCGGGCGCTGGCATTCTGCGCAAGCCGTGTATGTTCGTGAATGTCTTGGTCGCGCGGAGACTCCAGATGGAAAGATTCAGTTTTTGCCTGGAATGTTAATTGGATTGACGCCTACTGCGCCACCGGATAAGAATGAGGATCCGGATGTCGAGGCGTCGGCTGCGGGCATGCTTACGTACACGCAGTTTAGAAGGGTTGTTTTTAACTGGCACAAGTTGTTTACAGATATTGCTGTGTCGCTGATTGGCGATAGTGGATACATCAACAGACGAAATGTTGTGATTGTTCTACGAAACACGATCAAAACGTTTCCTATTGTTAGTACGCACGGCAAGATTGTTGTTGATCGAATTGAAAAGATGTCAAAAGAGGAAGAGCGAGACGATTTGAAGCTTGCCGCAACAGCGTTGTTTGGATTGATGAAGAAGCAGTCTTCGAACTGGATAGAGCCGTTGATGTTCAGACGTACGGAGAAGGAGATTCAGGCGGACGTTGCCAAGATGGAAGCAGAGCAGAAACTTCGTGAGGCAAAGGCTGCAGAGGAGGAACGGGCGGCTAAAGCTGCAAAAGAGGCGAAAGAGAAAGAGGAAAGGGAGAAGAAGGAGAAGGTGGAGAAGGAGGAAAGAGAGAGGAAGGAGAAAGAGCGTGCTGCGGCGTTGGCGAGAGAACGAGCTGCTGCCTCGTTGGCGGCCAGGACGGCGAAACCTGCTACATCTCCTCCTGTCGTTCCAGCGGCAGCGACGCCAGTGACGCCAGCAACGACGGCGACGCCAGCTGTGCCAGCTATGCCAGCGACGGATCAAGCTACTGAGCAGAAAGCGGTGACTGCGCCATTGGTGCTGAACGCTGAAGCAAAGCCGTTTGTGTCGGCGGCTACAAAGTCTGATATGCCGCCGCCGATAGAGACATCAATGGAACCTGAACAGCCACGGTCTTTGAATACGCGCAAAGAAGAGATTAAGACACAACAACAGGCGGTCCCAGATATTGATCGGAATGATAGAGAACGTGGAAATGGAAGGCCACGCGAAATTGAAAGACGTGAAAGTGGAAAACGTGAGGGCGAAAGACCTTCGCGACCTCCGTCGAGAACGCCATCGTACGATAATCGCAGTGGTCAGTCTTTTGCGTCACGGTTAGGCGATACAACACAGCGATCGCGAGCTCCTACTCCGCAGTTACCGACACCACCTACGTCTACGACTACTCCTATTACGGCAGCGTCGCTATCTGATAAGAGAGAGCCAAAGCCAGCGCCAAGTGCGGAAGCAGCATCAGCGCCGCCGGTTTCGACTGGACGTCAGCCTTTACCTCAGCAGGAAGCTATTGCGCCACACTCATCGTATGCTTCAGGCCAGCGCACACCGTTACCGCCACAATCATTTCCTCGTCAGTCACAGCGACCAATGCAGCAGCAGCAGCAGCAGCAGCAATCGATGCAGCAGTACCAAGGTGGCTACAACGACCGGGGAAGACAATCGCGTGGAGGCTACGGTGAGCTGCAGCAAGGTGGGAACTGGAACAACGGGCCTGGAAATATGCATCCTCCGGCGCGTGGATCGGCGTATCAGTCTGACCGTGGCCGCGCGCCTTTACCACCACCCACTGGTCCGCCATCATCGCAACAGTCGTCAGGAGCACAGAGAGGAATGGATGTGCGTGACCCTAGAAACCGGTCTGAAAGATCAGGATCAGACGGCGGTGTTGGAAACGACGGGCGACTGAATAGAGGAGGGCCGCCGCCACAGTCACACTCTGCATCTGTGGCACAGGATCAGCAGCGGAATCAGCCTGCGTTTTCGATCAGAGATTCAGCAGGGCGAGACCGCTCGATGGGCGGATCGTCGGGAGTTCCACCGCCGCCGGCTACACCACCTCCGACTCGGGCGCCGCCTACCGGGCCATCACGGGAGTCTTCACGGATGTTTGAGATTCAAGGCAGCAGTGGTCAGCGACGGTCTGTGTCATCTCAGGGGCAAGATAACTCTGCGCCATCGGGACCTAGTGCGGGTCGTGATGCGGTATCCGGCGAAGGCGAGAAGTCGCGAGATCGAGAGTCTGAGCGCGATCGCGAGCGGCATAGAGAGCGTGAAGGCGACGGGGATAAGGAGCGAACGCGGGATAAGGACAGGGATCGAGAGCGCGATAGGGACCGCGAGCGATCTGAGCGGCATTCTTCGCGTGGAAGCGAGTCCAAGGAGCATCGTCATCACCGGCACCATGGCCACAGTGGTAGCAGCAGCCGGAGTAGCCGGCACAGAGATCGAGGCTCGGGTGAGCAAGGTGGTGGTGAGGCTGGTGGTACGCCTGTGGGATCTGGAACTGGCGCGGCAGGCGAGTCGCGAGGAGACCGGGAGCATAGAAGTTCTTGGGACCGGGATCGAGAGCGAGATCGGGAGCGTGACCGGGATCGTGATAGGGACCGGGACCGTCGTCGACGAGAGCGAGATCGCAAGGAACGGAGAGAGGATGGAGGAGAAGGTGGATCTGGACGCAAGCATGAGCGCGAAGACGGCGCTGGAGGTAGCAACGAGAGGCATGGAGATGATAAGCGACGACGAACGGAGGCGTGAATTGCATAAGGTACGTAGGCAGACAGAGTGGTGTTTTAGCTTTTTGATTCAGGCTGGCTAACATTGATGAAATAGTTACGGATGTGTAAAATATGTTGTTGTTCATTAATGTATGTATGTATGTGTGTATGTAAGCTCTCGCGAGCAGAACAAAGGGTATTATATATATGTATATGACAGGGACTTGACGTGTGTGGCGCAATGTGGCGTTCCGTTCAATTGCAGAACAGCCGGAGCGCTGCACGGCGAGTTCACGCGGGAGCTGGAACGGGAGTTTAGCTCTTTGTATAGCTGTAAGCTTGAGATGCAGTACTCGACTGCAAACAGTTTCTCCGACGAAGCGACGCGTGAGTGCGGAGTGGACGGCGGGCTAGGATGGCGGAGACGAGGAAAGGACCCTCGGGACGCGAGATGATATGGGCGGTGGTTAAAATGCAACCTTAAAGTGCCGAGTGCGGCGCGTTGTCCTGGGCATGTGTGCACCTTTTTGTAGTGGTGTGTGTGCTGGTGACTCGGTACCCATACTTTGCCAGCTGCCACGGGGCGTCCGCCACACGCCGGCGGGGCATCTGATGCTGGAACTGGAGGAACTGGAGAGGAACTGAAGGCGTCGCATGGTCGGGGTATCGCACGACGGCCGCGGGAGCAGCGCGAGCGGGAAGACTGCTGCCACGGATGAGAGGCGTACGTAAGCACTGCGAGGGCTGCTGAGTCACGCTTGGCCCTGCGGGGGATGCTGGGCAACAGGATTAAGCAGGCCAATGCGAAAGACCCGCGGAGTCGCACACGCGCAAAACAGCAGCGCTGAGTCACTTCGACGAACGTCAGGCCAGTATTAGTACTTAAAAGGCTCCG
>JANIWG010000049.1:0-87824 GCA_030705025.1 Myxozyma udenii
GATCCATTCCGTGCAATCCCGGGGGAATTGAGAACTTGTAAAGAAATGTGCCGTCCGGATACGCCTTGTTGAGGTAATGTGCGCTGCAAGTCACCATGCGTTCCCCGAGAACATCGGCCAACCTGCGCGATTGTGGAAACTTTGAGGGATACAGCTCCTTCAATTCCTCAAGCGCTTCTTCTGATGCAAGCGGCATATGTTTCTTGGCGACCCAATCAAATTGCATCTCTGTCACAACGGATGGATTGGCAAACACAGCACCCTCATGACTTGTGAAACCAGCCATTATTTCGACGCCGCGATGATACTTCCCGTCGCGCAGGCGCATCGATGGAAGGTCCGGCACATAGTCACCATCAACGTACGGCCCGAACTCAAACGTGCCATATCGAGAGTACAAAGTGTGCTCACGAGTCGCAGAAGCCATTGCATCACGATCGACGTACTTCATGCAGGCTTCGGATTCTTGGTGCCGCTTACTGTAACATCCGGTGCTAAACACGATCTTGGCGTATTGTTTTTCCAACTCCGCGTCGTCGTACTGGGTGTGGAATGTTGGTGATTGGATGATCGCGCGCTGAAACAATGGCTCTTCCGGGGCCGTCAGATGATGCATGATAGACGCCCCGCCTGCGTCCTCTCCCATGACTGTGACTTGGGATGCATCGCCTCCGAACCGGCGGATGTACTTTTGAATCCACTGCAGCGCTTTTCGTTGATCATGGAGGCCAAGATTGGTCGCTCCACGGTCCTTTACCCAGCTGCCGCCCAGGAAGCCGAGTGCACCCAGCCGGTAGTTCATTGAAACATAAATCATCTTGCTGTCAGCAACCTCCATAAGTCCATGCGGATTATAGATTCCATCCTTGCCGCCAAACGAGAACCCACCGCCGTGGATCCACACCATAACCGGTCTTCCTTTTCCTTTAAACTTGAAAAATGGAAGCGGCTTTTTAGAAAATGCATCGATGATTTCGTCGTCCGTGCGATTATACGCTGACGCGGTAACCTCCTCGGCGCCCTCGGCAATATAATCCTCAAAAACCTGTGCAGGAACAACGACGTCCAGCAAAAGGCAATCTTCGGACTGCATGTACTCAGGCAGTGAGTAGTCGACTAGAAACGTAGCTGCGTTCCCGGACTGAATGCATGAACGACCGGACTTGCCGGTGTTGATCCACGGCTCAAAAAGAGGATCTTGGGGGCGCTCAAAGCGTAGGTTGTCGGTCGGAGGCGCGGCGTAGCGGATGTTCTTGAACACAAAGTAGTCGCCGGCCTCATTGTAGTAAGTTGCTCGGTAAAGTGCGTAGCCGAGATCAATCAGTGGTCGGCGGATCTTCTTTTGCCATGGCCGGCGAATATGGCGGAACCGGAATCCTGATGCCTCGACTTCGGTGTCGTCATCAAGGTCATCGTCAGCGGTGGTGTTGAGCGGCAGGGCAGAGCCTGTGATGTTGGCAAGGTGTGCAGTCGGAAACGTGGGCGTGGATGCGGGTGCGGAAGTTGTGATGGAAGTGCTGTTGCGGAAAGACAGTGGTGCGGCGAAAGTAACTTTAGCGGTGTTGAGTGCAGCGAGAGCGAGAAGAATGGAAGCGGAGAAACGCATTGTAGAGTGTGGAAACAGTGACGGAGTGCGGAAATAGTGATAAAGTGCAGAGTCGAACTCGTTGCAATTGTTGTGCGGAACGAAGTGTTGCGTGGAAAGGTTGAGAAAGTGTTGTGACAAAGTGTTGTGACAAAGTGTTGTGACAAAGTGTTGTGACAAAGTGTTGTGACAAAGTGTTGTGACAAAGTGTTGTGACAAAGTGTTGTGACAAAGTGTTGTGACAAAGTGTTGTGACAAAGTGTTGTGACAAAGTGTTGTGACAAAGTGTTGTGACGAAATGCTGAGGCAAAGTGCAAAGTACTGAAAGTGTGGTGGTATGTTGTGGATGTGACTGTTGAGAGGATAGGGAAACAAAAAAAGATTAGAAGGATGAGGGGGACCACGGGGTATCTTTATAGTGCGTCTCATCACCACTTGTCATCTCATAGCTTTTCATCATCTCATCATCTTCCAACATGAATCTTGGTCTTGTGATGTCGGCGAATACTCGGGAGGTGGAGTGAAGCAAATCAATGACTATGACGATGAGCAGATGCACGCGGTGAGCTAAAATACATTGTCACAATTGGCGCATGGCTGGATATTAGTGTAGCTGAGCTGTCCTCTAATATAGCAGTCATTCTGCAAAGATGACGTAGCACGTCCATGCAATGATCAGTGGATCAAAATACGTACCTAGATAGACAAACTTGGTGTGTATGCAAAATCCATGTGGATGGGTGATCAGATAAGGTATCCGTCACAACTTGAACGTAAGCAAGGCCATATCAGTTCAACATAACAAGCCTGCGACATGCTACAGCGTCTCGTGTACGTAGTTCCATGCTCTCTGCTAGTTTCCGCGTTTGAGCTACCGCCTACCTTCTATCTGTATTGAGCCCTTAAAAAAAATCAGAAATGAAAGATAGAGCGCACTAGATGTCTTTGTGCGGTTCGAGAACAGATTTGATGCATTTCGAGTAGAATTGTACCCATCATTGATAAATGCTTGCACAGAAGCGCAGAGGGTGTTGTATTGGTGCATAAAGTGCAGAATCCGTTGGAGTCAAGTTGCAGTCTACCTATAGTTGCGAACTTGCCTCCGTATCTTAGCGCACATTCATCTGGTATATTCAAGAACAGAAAAAAACTTGCAGAAAATAGCTTAGTGTACTCATATCGCTCACATAGTAACACTTTATACTGGTCGAGCTTCTCGACACAAACGTAGAAAGGTCCTGCTTTGCCTGCTCTTCCCGATGCTCACGACAAAATCCGTGACCGGGAGCCGCACACTCAAAAGCCTTGCTCGGACAAGCATCGGAAACACTAGAGTTCGTAGAAGACCACCCAAGATTTTCTTTGATACATGACCGAAGATGGCGAAGAAAAAAGACAAAGGATCTGCTTCCAAGAAAGCATTGAAAGCTGAGAAGGCGGCGAAAGCGCAAACGAAATCGGCTGCGAAAGCGCGGAAAAAAGCGTCGAAAGTTGCGGGGGACGAGGATGCGGACGATACGAATATTGATGAACTGCTGGCCGAGTATGCCAAAGAGGTGAGTTTTCTACTGGATGTTACGAAATGAAAATGTATGCTGATTTGTGTGTTATAGCAAGCAAATTTTCTGGCTGTGAAGGTGCAGCCATGCGATAGACCGTCTCGACGTCTCAACGCTTCGCTGGTTGCGTCACCTCCGCAAGCTGGTCGGAAGGAACTTTTTCTTTTTGGCGGCGAGTCCGTGAATCGTGCAGGAAATGCTGAATTTTACAACGATCTTTTCGTGTATAATGTTGACTCTGACATCTGGCGCTCCGTCACTTCGCCAAACACACCGCTTCCCCGCTCTGGGCACTCGATGTGCGTTAACACCCAAACTGGCGTGATTGTCCTGTTTGGAGGAGAATTTTCATCACCTAAGCAGAACACTTTTTATCATTACGGAGATACGTGGATCCTGGATGCTGGAAGTCGTGAATGGACTCGTGTGGAGGGTAAAAAAGCACCGTCAGCACGGTCGGGACATCGTATGACTTCATGGCGGAATTACATTCTTCTTCACGGAGGATTCCGTGATCTTGCGCAGTCGACGACATATCTGTCTGATTTATGGGCTTTTGACGTGGTGACGCAGAAATGGAGCCAGATTGAGTTTCCGCCAAATTCGCTGAAGCCAGATGCGAGATCAGGACACTCGTTTGTGCCTACTGACGATGGCGCGATCGTGTGGGGTGGCTATTCGAAAGTGAAAAATTCGCAAAAGAAAATTGTTGGAAAGACGCACACGGATAGTTGGATGTTGAAACTTTCTCCGGATCTGAGAACAGCTCGATGGGAGCGGCGGAGGAAGAGTGCGTGGGGACCGTCGCCGAGGGTCGGATGTTCGATGGTTCATCACCGTGGACGTGGTGTGATGTTTGGCGGTGTTTATGATACACAGGAAACAGAGGAAACACTGGAGTCTGTGTTTTACAATGACATTTACGCGTTTCAGATCGCGACAAATAAGTGGTTTCCCTTGAGTTTGCGAGCTCCGAGGAAAAAGCCACAAGCAGCGCAGACGCAGTCGAACAGACAACGAGGTAAGCCATCAAATGACTTGCTTGAAAATCTGTCAAAGATTTTAGGGGAAGACGAGAAGCCGCAGGAGAAAGCAGCTGAAGCGAACGCAACAAACGATGAGGACGAAATGAGTGACGGTGATGGCTACGAGGACGAGAAAAACGTGGTCAAAGTTGAGCATCCTGTTGTGTATACGCTTCCGCATCCGAGATTCAACGCTGCGACAACAGTGCTTCAGGATACTTTGTATATATTTGGTGGAGCTTGGGAGAAAGGAGATAAAGAGTTCACTCTGGATAGTATGTACTCGATAGATCTAGGAAAACTTGATGGCGTGAAAGTTATTTGGGAGGCGTTTCGAGAGGAGGTGGAAAGAGCAGAGGCGGATGATATGGATTCGGATGAGGATGAGTACGATGAGGATGAAGAGGATGACGAGGGAGATGACGACGAAGAAGACGAGGATGGCGAGGGCCGTGATGCCACTGAAGCGCCGGACGAGATTCCCGTCGACGAAGCAGAAGAAGTGACAGAGTCGGCGTCCGAAATCGACATCGCTGAGGCTGATCCCCGACCACATCTTCCACACCCACGACCGTTTGAATCTCTTCGTGATTTCTACCGACGAACAGGCAACTCATTCATGGAGTGGGCTATTTCGGATAACAAGGATAGCACAAAGCGCGCAAAGGAACTTAAGAAGGACGCGTTTGATTTGTGCCAGGATAGATGGTGGGAACGCCGGGAACAGGTGCGTGCACAGGAAGATCAATTTGAAGAGTTAGGTGGTATTGGAGAGATTGTGGAGCGCGAGCAGAAGGTTGGAAGCAAGCGTCGGTGAGCCTTCGCGCGAATTTTTGTATATATGTATGATAAAAGAAAACGCTGTGCTTTTCCCACAGCGGCGGAGTCTAAAAGCACGGCAAGAATCACAGGACGAGAATAGCACTCATCTAGAGGATGAAGGCGGAAAAGCCGGAAACATAATTGCAAAAGGCAGGTGTATGTATAATCATTAACACTATGTACAAATTGAATGCATATCATGCTTGCATCACTCCTTCTTCGTGGTCTCTGACTCAGGAGTCTCTGTGAAATGCTCAGAGTACTCCGAGGTCTGACCTTGAGCGGATTGCATGAGTTCGTAAAACTGAATGATTTGCTGATCCGACATTTTCTCAAGTTTCTGACTATCAAGTTTCGCGTCTTTCCACTTATCTCCCTCAATAGTCTCAGCATACTGCTGCCAGCTAGACAGAAACCCAATAATGTAAAGCGGATTTTCCACGTCCTTGTGAAGTCTGAACTCAGCCTTGACGTATTTGTCGCCCAGGAAACGCTGGTCTGGCGGTAACTTCCGGTTCGCACGTAGCACACGCCGGTAGAGAGGCATCGGCGGTAGCACGTTAACTTCGGCCATGGCTGTCCGAGCTGTTCGCCGGCTCACGCGGGCAAACACGGCGCTGGTGGAGCGCATCGTGAGGATTGGTGGTGAATGCGGGGTTCGGTGGAGCGAAACGAAGGTGATGTCGAACACGAGAAGTGTATATATGAGTGCTTACTCGAGAGTGGGGATTGTACATGTAATGCACTCAAGAGCCCACCACACTCATGATGTTCTTACTACATACACGATTTAATGCATAATTACGTGCAGATATACGGGCTTATGGGTTCTGTAATCCAGAAACAGTAGCCAGTGGGTTTCCTAAGGGTTTATAGATAACGGTTGCAGGGTTTCGGTCGATAGCGGATACAGCGTGCTGGTTACGGCTATTGACTACGCAACGGATTGGGGTTAAGGAGGCTTCGCAAACGATCAAGATCGTGGAATACATCGTCTCGCACTTCGGACCGCCGCGTGAAATCGGTTCTGATCGGTACAGAGTTTAAGACTGCATTGTTCACGACAAATGGAAAGACTGAGAAGTTCAATGGCTTTATCAGACAGATTCTACTCCGCATGACCCATGATCCGGCGAGCTCGGGCGACTGGGAGGCGAATCTTCCAGGTGCATTGTTAGCTTATCACCGCCGGGCGATGGGCCCACAAAGCCAAGTTGTCACTCTTCCCCACAGCGCCAAAACTCTTAAAGATCTCATTCTTTTAGCGTTACATATGTACAAATACTCAAAATCACGGCTAGCTCATCGTTCCAAGTTGATCGAGTTTCCAAATTTCTGATAAAGTGCCGTTTTAAGCTCGCTCATTTCGTCCTTGATCGTACTGAGCTTGTCTTCCAGCTCGCTCATTTGCGAGTCGGTAGTTTCTGCAAAGTGATCAGCCCCAATCAGTTGAGAAAAGAAAAAAAAAAACTGTACAAACCTGTTTCTTGCTCGATTCGCTCAATGACCTCAGATTGTTTTAGCCAGTAGAACGTATCTCCAACTTTGTATCTGTACCCGCAGGATTAGCAACTAACTGGATTCACTGTCTTCGCGTACGTACTGCACTAGTTCTTCCTCGTCAATAAGCTCAACCTCCATTCCCAAGTCATCCAAGTACTCCTTTTCATCCTTGAGCTTCTGGTAGTCCTCTTCCATGTCAGTCAGGCGCGAATTGAGCTTGCTGAATGTATTGATCTTCTTCTGGTCGTCCCAAGAGACCTGCACGTCCGGCGTGTCCTGGCCTTCCGGAAGCTGCGTAGGAGGGCGAGTTAGCACACTCAACACACTAGCAAGCAGTCCAAACTCACCATCTGCAATCCACTCATATTAAAATGTTCGCTACTTTGTACGAAAACGCGTGTTCACGAAGGTCCAACAGGCAAGTCATACATGGAACAGTGTTCCTGGCGCTGATGGTACAAAAAGCTCAGGATTACACTACGGCGGGGCTGATGGAGATAGCGCAGTGCAGTGTATCATATGTATACAGAGTGATGTGTATAGATGGACCATCTTCAAACTTACCGCGTCGCTTCTTACTCCAAAGCGTGCTTCCCCTTTCGAGTTTTTGTTGTTCAATTCTGCCTTTGTTGGTGCTTCCTGGATCAATTGGCTTTTCCGAGTTTGTTTCCGCCCGCACTGCGCCAGTTCTGCCCGTCTTCCGCGTGTCCCGGACTCTAGCTCACGACTTCCTCCTTCTCCGCCTTGTTCTTTCCCTCCAATGACCGTGACTCCTTGAACGCGATGGTCAACCCGAGTTTGCAACCGCAGCTCCAGCTTCTGCCAATGGCCGACTCACGAAGCCGCTCATCTTCTCCGGCACGCACAGGCGTTTCAACCGTCAACGCCGCCGCGTCGCAACATCCAATTCGCGTCCTGATCGAGTCTCTCAACTCCGACGATGAGTTCATGTTCCGATTACACAACCTATACGAACTTCAGCGCTATCTTGTCGAGTCACCGGAGTCAAAAGATGTGTTTCGTCTGTCTGCTGGCTTTGAAACGCTGCTCAGCTGTCTACGCAGTCTCGCAGGAACCGCGGACGACGATACAGACTTCTCTGAACAGGCTGAGCTGCTGAAATGTATCTGCAACATCTTCTCCGATGCGCTGGATAAATCTTCCGTCAACAGGAGGAGCTTTGCAGACAAAATCGGCGCTGATACTTTTGCGTCCGTGGTCACGACGACAAAACTGATCGAACACGCGCCAAAACAGGTGCTTGGAGTTTTGTTTGCATTCGCTATTGCAGATTTCTCGGTATCAGCTGTGTTTGTATCACTTGCACGCGGAGTTGAGTCGATTACTGAAAAGAAAAGTCCCGATCAATCATGCGATGACGAGATCGTTCGATATTTGCAGGAGCGCATCAGTCACTCGTTTTCCAAGGAGATTATCCGCAATTCATTTTTGATCCCGTTCATTTTCGACATTGCTGTAAACAGACTTTCTGAGAGCGAGCGCTTCACCGCCGTGGCTGCGTTTATATGTCTCACAACACTTGCAAATTCAAGCGTACACAATCGAGTCGCAATTCACAACACTGGAATCACAGATCTGATGCTACCGATTGCGTGGACACCTGAAGAATCCAGCTTGCTTCACCCTGCCATGCGGATAGCTATAAAGCAACTGACACATGCTCTCATCGAACTTGGCGTTATGACGACAACAGCAAAAGATCTGTTCCGCGAGTCATTCCAGAACGACAATGCAACATATCTGCTTCTGGATGGAATAAGGAGGTCGCGAGTGCCGCCGCACATTGTTTTTGATCTCACACTAAATGGCCATTCGTCGGTCGAATTCAGCTCTCTTATTCGACAATTTCCTCCAGTCTCCTCGGGATACACGTTCACCTCATGGTTCAAAATCGACCAGTATGATCCAAACGACCACACAACACTTTTTGGTGTGTTTGACACCTCGCAGAGGTGTTTCACATTGGTTTACATTGAGAAGGAAACAAAAAAACTCATTCTTCAGACTTCAATAACATCGTCACGAGGATCAGTGCGGTTTAGGTCGTTCACGTTCGAGCCTGGTCATTGGTATTTCATATGCGTTATGCATCGGAAGTCGCGAGTCAGCTCTATTTCTAAAGCGTCACTGTATGTAAACGGAGAGTTTGTCGAGTCGGTGAAGTGTCCGTACCCATCATCACCACCAAATGATGGCATGTGTCAAGCGTTTGTGGGAACACCAGCGGACTTGACTCCGAACCCGGGCCGAAACATGATGCATTCGATTTGGCGATTGTGCGCGCTTCATATTTTTGAAGACATGCTTTCGGATGACATTATTGCTGTGCATTACAGACTTGGCCCGCGCTACTACGGTAACTACCAGGATTCGCTTGCTAGCTATCAGACATACGAGGCGTCGGCTGCGCTAACGCTGCGAAATGAGGTCATCAACGCGGGTCGCGAAGAGTCAAGTGACATCATCAACGCTATTCGCGGCCGCGCCTCGACGCTGCTACCCGAATCAAAGATTTTGCTCAGTGTACATGGAAAAAACGTGATCACGACAAAGATGCTGCAGCAGGAACATGGGTTCAAGCATGCTGTTTCGAAGAGCGTACTGCAACTTAGCCGAAATCATCTTATCATTCCTAACGCCGCAATTCCGGATGTAAATATTGCGTTTTCGTCTCTTGCTGGAATCGGTGTTGGTACAGGTGATCCTGTTTCTGTTATTCCTCAAAATTTGGATGATGCTTCGTGGCGGATAGGTGGTTCTGCACTCGGATTGAAACTAGTTGAGCTAGCGAAGACACCAGATCAGCTGTGCACTGCGGTGTCGGTATCGTTTGAGCTACTTCGTGAAAGCTGGCGGAATTCAGATAATATGGAGCGTGTTCATGGGTTTGCTATCATGGCAAACCTCATCAAAGCAAAGAAGTCACCTGAGTTGATCACGAAACGGCTACTCAATATTGTTCTTGAGTTTGTTGGTTACGATTTCGAGGATCCGTCTAATTCGATGATGGTGAACCCGCTTGCGTATCGAACTCTCATCGCCGATTACGACTTGTGGAAAATGGCAGATATCGGCACTCTTCAGGCGTATTTCGATCAGTTCGAGGTGTTTGGCATGCGCAGCAAATGCCATATCTATAACTTGAAGCGACTTGTTCGAATGCGTATGTACCCATATACTTTTCCATTAGTGGTCATCAACTGACTTGTGCAGGCATCGTGAAAAAGTTTCTACAAGCGTTGAAATCCGGCTCTTTTACTCGGGAGTCGCTGCCGTATTTTATTCCGGCGTTCAAGCATATTATTGCGTCGAACGTTTCGCCAGAAGTCATGCGATCTCTGTCATTATTCATCACATATGCTTTCAATGATGGTATGTACTTTTCCAATTTCTGTAATTCTGCTAATCTTTAAGTGTCGAATGGTTTGCTCAAAAGAGCTGCTGTCGAGGACGAGAAAATAGAGAGTACCGGTATTCACCGGGAAGAGCTTGGTTTTATGATCCTTGGCATATTCACCGACATTCTATGTGACCCAAATTCAAACAACATTATACGGAAGTTTGCGCGCACAGTCACCAACAAGTGGGTTCTCTTTCTTCTGTCAGTCAAAGATCGACGAGCAGTAGTTGCAGGAGCAAAGATTCTAGCGCGGTTGTTAATTGTGCACGGATCAAGCTACGTGACCAAGTTCTCACAAAAATCTGGAGGATTCATTATCATGCGTGAGCGTCTGCGATCGCACTGGAGTATTCCGGAACTATGGCCGATTTGTCTTGCGATCCTCTTTGGGGTTGATATTGCCACTTTGGAAATCAAGAGCTCACTCGATCTATTTTCGCTAGTCGAGATGTTTAGAAAAGCTGGTAAGGCAGCAGTGGTTTATCCTCAAGTATTTCCTGTCATTGGAGCGATGCTGAAAACCGGTACGTCTGCTCTGATTTCTCAGGAGAACAAGAAGGAGGCAAATGTGTTACCGGAGCAGCATTTGGCAGGATGGCAAGTGTCTGAACCAGAGAACCTCGTACCCACTTCTCACTGGGCGGATGCAACATCTTTTCCTTTTGAAGATTTTGAGAAAGAACCAAAGGAAGATTTTGGGAAGTACTTGCAGATTTTGACTCAGTTCTTCAGTGAGATGCACGCCTCATGTCCCGCGTTTCAAGATTTCTGCTCAACTCCCTTGTTTGTTCAAGAGATTCTTGGAATCTTGTTTCCTGCTATCTGCAGTAACGAGCCCCTGAATCCGGAAACGGAGTTGCAGTTGCGAGATTCGAGCATGATGTCCGATGGTGGCGATATTCTTGTCAAACCTGCGTCTAAAACCGGAAATGTCGGTCAGATTATGAAGGCCGTTCGTCAGCAGTCTGGTGTTCAAACTGATGACCCCGTACCAGGTGGTCGGCCACGCGCGTCATCGTTGCGACGCGGATCATCTTTTGTACTTGTGTCTTCTGACTTGAGTAGTGCGTCGTCGGCGTCAGCTTCACCTGCACCTCCTACGACACCAGCGGTCGCGCGTGGACCACCATCCAAGCCAACGCTTCCGCGCACACAAATCAAAGAGTTACGTGTGATTAACACAGTTGTCGAGGGGCTCCTTGAGATGGCAGTAGGAGTTTTCGTTAATCAGGTGCTCACGCGCAAGGACTACACCGACTTGAGTATTTCGTTGTTAATTCCTCCAACATTCCAGGAGTTTCAGATTTATTTTGAGACATATCTGCTTAGGAATACTGTGTCGCAGCTTAACACAACAATAGCTCTGAACATGCGCGCGTTATGCGAGGCGAGAACGTTGATTAATTTCGGGAAGTTTGTGCAGCAATCTGTGGATGCAGTGTTTAGCGGTATGTTGAATTTTGATTTAAAGGGATTATAAGCTAACTGCGGAAGGATGGTTTCTCGGTGGCGCGGATCCACTGCTCGAGTTGATTGGTATGGTTATCGAGTATTTGCAAGATCCAGCGATTGAACGGCTGAAGTCCGTGCGTCTTTGTCATCACGTTGTTGCCAGTTTGCGACTTTCGTTTATGAAGCTTGTTCTCTACAGACTTTCTGAACTCAACGACCTTAACTCGGATCCTGAAACAGTCGTTAAATTCCTAGGTAGAGTTATGTATTGGCAAAACGTGCTGCTGTCGCCTTCAATGACTGAGGAGAATCTGATCAAGTTAATCTGGTACTTTTTGTATCTGTTCATGACTCAAGACAATTACGAAGTTAAGAATGCTGCGGTGGATAACATTCGCATTTTGCTTGTGCACAAACCCGTTGAGACGTCGGTTATTGTTGATCACGCACGGACGCTTGACAATGGACAATTAGCAAGAGGATTCAAGCGGCTTACTGAAATTGATAATGCTACGTTCCTCGAGTGGCTTCATGAGAATAGTCGTGCAACTGATGAGTTTTTTCTCGACACCGTGTCGAAAGACTGGGAAGCATTTGTGATTTCAGAAAATAAGCTTTGTGATGACGCAACGGAGCTACGAGCTTTGCGTCGACGCGATAAACTTCGTCAGACTATGGCTGAGGATAGTCATTCGCGTTTAGTGATTTCAGATCACAAGACTTCGTTGCGACATTGGAAATCTGCGATTTACACGACCGAACATTTGAAATTCATGCGTAATCTGCAGGATATGCAAGATACGTTGGCATTTTTGGAATCGGAGTATTCGAAATTGGAGTTTGATCTTACGAGACCAAGAGGCGTGCTTGAGGACGGCAAGGAACGGACGTGGAGACTTGATTTGACCGAAGGGCGTGAACGGATGCGAAAGCGGATGATTCCAGATACTCGCGCGAGTATCACAAAGTACTTGTCAAAAAACAGTGATTCTGCAGTGACCAGTGCCACAGCACCCTCAAGCGCGACGCCAACACCGCAGCCTGAGGAAGTGAATGACAGTGATTCCGTTGACGCGTCTGAAGAACTATCAGAGTTAACGATTGCTCAGACGGCTGCGACTACTGCGCCATCAGTTTCTGCATCTACTACGGCTGGTGACAATGAGGATGGGTATGAGCTAGTTGAAGATCCGCGCGGTCAAGGCGGTGATGATGACGCATACGAGGATAAGAATCGGAAGATTTTGCGCAGTTTGGAGCAAGGCGACCAGGTGGTCGATCTGTGGAACGTGGTTCGTATCATTGGGTTGGAGTCAATTGAGGGCTTGTTGATTCAAGGAAAGAACAACTTGTACTTGATTGACAACTTTTTCCAACGGTCGGATGGCGAGATTGTTAATCTCTGGGAAGCCCCGCCACAGGAGCGGGATCAGTATCTACAGACGCTGGCCGGTGCAGATAAGAAGAATAGCGAGCGGTCGGTTAGCAGCCGTCAGCATGACGCACGACACTGGGCTCTTGACGACCTTGTATCGGTATCTCGACGGCAGTTTATTTTTCGAAATGTCGCACTTGAATTTTTCTTTGCCGACGGTCGCAGTTTCTTGATCACGACGATGTCTGATAAAGAGCGTGACCAGATCTATGGTAAGCTTGTGAGCAAAGTCGTGCATGGTGATGAGAATGCGTCTGCTGCATTTTCGGATGACTTATGGCGGATGGTTCTTCAGCCGGCATTGCAAGGAGGTATTGCAGGTCAACTTGGAAAGATTGCGAATGTGTTCGCTGCGGCGGGTAATGCGAACATTGCGACTCGGAAATGGCTACGTGGCGAGATTTCAAATTTTTACTACATTATGCTGGTGAACACGATGGCTGGTCGAACTTATAACGACTTGACGCAATACCCTGTATTCCCGTGGATTATTGCGGATTACACAAGTGAAGAACTTGATCTGACTAATCCTGCTTCGTTTCGCGACTTGTCGAAGCCGATGGGCGCGCAGACTCCGGAGCGTGAGAGTGTGTTTAAAAAGCGGTACGAGGCGTTTGCGGATCTAGATAACGATGAACCACCGTTTCACTATGGCACACATTTCTCGTCCGCGATGATAGTTTCGTCGTACTTGATTCGTCTACGTCCTTTCGTGCAGACGTACCTGCTTCAACAAGGCGGTCACTTTGACCACGCTGATCGGTTGTTTTACTCGATTAAGCTGGCATGGCAGTCGGCATCGAGAGATAATACGACGGATGTACGTGAACTGATTCCCGAGTTTTTCTACTTGCCAGAGTTTTTGGAGAATTCCAACAATTTTGACTTTGGAACTTTGCAAGGAACGGGAGCGTCGATTGGATCAGTGGAGCTACCGCCATGGGCGAAAGGAGATCCCAAGATTTTTATTCAGAAGAACCGGGAAGCGCTGGAGAGTCCGTATGTCAGCCAACATTTGCACGAATGGATTGATCTTGTGTTTGGATTCAAGCAGCGAGGCGAAGCGGCAGTGGAAGCGACGAATGTGTTTCATCATCTGAGTTACCATGGTGCGATTGACTTGGACACGATTGAAGATCCGCTTGAGCGCGTTGCAACGATTGGGATTATCCATAATTTTGGCCAGACTCCGCAGCAAGTATTCACGAAGCCACATCCACCACGAGAGGTACTACGTCCTGCCAAGTTTGAAATTGATAAGGATGTCGACTCGCTTTTGCAAATGCTGAGTCCTGCAAATGACGCCAAGAAAATGGACAGTGTGCTTTTATCGATGTTCAAGGGAGAGCGTGAGCGTCATTTAGCTCAGCTGAACCCGCTATTCTGCGTCTTCATCCCGCCGCATTACGACCGTATGATCGAATGGGGTTTTGCGGATGATGGTGTTCGGTTCAAGTCGATTGAGAACGGCAAGTTAATGGGTCATGTTGAGAATTTGCACCAAGCACACTTGACGTGCGTGAAAATCGCAGACTCGAAGACTCTTGTGACGGCTGGATATGATTGTATGGTTTGCGTGTGGCGTATGCAGGGAACTGCGAAATCAATGGACCTGCAGTTCAAAGCTTGTTTGCGCGGACATACTACGCCGATTGTATCACTCGCACTCTCGAGATCATTCAGTGCGATTGTGAGTGCGTCGGAGGACGGCGTTGTTCTGGTGTGGGATTTGAACAGACTGCGTTTTGTGCGCGAGTTGGAGCATTCTACAGTGGTGAAGGTATGTTTGTGACTCGAATCTCGCGAAAGCAGAGTAGCCGCTAACAAGTATCATAGAACGTGGCGATTAGCGATGAAACAGGCGAAATCATCACATCAGATGGCGCTCAGATTTTCCTGTGGACGATCAACGGCGACTTGATTCTTCGCAAGCCGATTCCAGAGGAGCGGCAGAGCGGGGCGCCGCCACAAATCAAAAGGGTTTAGACAAGATCAAAATCCGCTGTACATTTCATAGTGTTTTCGTTTTATTTTGTTTTGTTTTTGCGTTTTATTCTAGTTTTATCATGATTTGTGACGGTTGCATATATGGGAGAGGTACAAGTTAGTTCAGTTCAGTTATACATACATTTTCAAGGACGGTGTAGAGTGCCCCATGATTGCGGTAACTGTGAGGTTCTAGTGCGGAAATCTTAAACTGGGGCTGAAATTGACACAGCTGTGAGATGCCGTTTGTGAACGGGGAACATTGCCCGCGCGCGCGTCTTTTGCTCGCGTTCGACTTCACCCAAAACGCGTTTTTGTTCAGAAAAAAAAAAAAAGCACAATTCATTACGCGTTTGTTTGAATCGTGGGCGGTGTTGGATCGGTTTCAGGATTCAGGATGTACTATCTCAAGCCATCGTGGCTGAATCACTCTGGTGCGTGCTACACACAGATACGCGTGCAGTCTTCTAACGCGCGTCACAGAGGGTCAGAAGCACTTTGAGGTCTACTCGATTCATGTGCATCCGGACGGAACGCGACTTGCATCAGGAGGTCTAGGTATGTGATTTGAGTGGATATGCTGAGCTGGTTTTGAGAGTCGTATTGGCTGACGCGTTTTTGTTTTGGGTAGACGCGAAGGTCCGGATCTGGTCCACGGCGGCAATCTATAGTTGTGTCGAGGACGGTAAGGAGAATGGCGCGCAGAATGGGAAGAAGGAGGAATATACAGGTCCAAAGCAATTGTGCAGTATGAGCACGCATTCAGGTATGTCGATCTACTCGATTTGTGCAATCGGAGAGGCTAATAAAGGCCCAGGCGCTGTGACTGTCGTGCGGTTTTCACCTTCAGGACGGTATCTCGCGTCCGGATCTGATGACCGAGTCATTTTGATCTGGGAGCGCGAAGAAGACGGACACGATGGAATGCCTCGCAAAGAATTTGGCGCGCAAGGTGAGGCGGATAGTGAAAGATGGCTTGTTCGGCGGCGGTGTGTGGGTCACGACAATGACGTGCAGGATTTGGCGTGGGCACCGGATTCGAGTGTGTTGGTCAGTGTGGGACTGGATAGTGGAATCATCATCTGGAGCGGTACGACGTTTGAGAAGATTCAGAGGCTGGATATTCATCAGTCACACGTGAAGGGAATCACGTTTGATCCGGCAAACAAATACTTTGCGACGGCATCGGATGATCGCACTATTCGGATCGTGCGGTATCACCGCACATCGGCTACAGACATGAATTTCACTGTTGACGCGACTGTTTCCGCTCCTTTCGAAGGCTCACCACTAACGACGTATTTCCGACGCTGCTCGTGGTCACCCGATGGAAGCCACATTGCTGCTGCAAACTCAACAAATGGACCTGTTGCAACCGTGGCCATTATCAACCGAGGTGTTTGGGATAGTGAAATCAACTTGATTGGTCACGAGGGCCCTGTGGAGGTTGCTGCTTTTTCGCCACGTATGTTTTCAAAAGTGAAAGGATCAAAGCAACTTGTGACTGTCATTGCTTGTGCAGGACAGGACAAGGCACTCAGTGTTTGGAATACCTCAAGCCCGAGGCCTATTGTGGTGTCACAAGATATTGCAGAGAAAGCAATCACCGATCTCGCGTGGACTCCTGATGGACAACGACTATTTGCTAGCTCACTTGATGGCTCGATATTGGCGTGCATCTTTGAGGAGGGTGATCTCGGCTACATCATTCCACTTGAAGAAAATGAGAAACAGCTGGCCAAGTACGGAGGTGGACGTGACGCGATGCATTTTCCGGAGAGTGTTGAGCAGCTGGCGCTGGAAGAGAAGGCTACCAAGAAAGCCGCGGAGCATAACAAGAAGCGTATCACGGAAATTATGGATGGCGTTTCAAACGGAAAATCTGAATCGCCGGCTCCAGTAGCTCAGCCAAAGGCGCAGCCAAAGGTGGAGCCGCCGACACCCGAGCCAGCTGTTGCAGCAGTGGTTGCCAGTGAGCCGCCAAAGCCACCAGTTCAAAGTGGCCGAGCAGTGCAGACATTGAGTGCGCAGAAGGTCACAATAACAAAAGAAGGACGGAAACGGGTGACGCCCATGTTAGTTTCGGGGAACAATGCGTCATCGATGTCTGTGTATCAGCCTCAGCAGGTCAGCATGGGAGGAGGTCAAATGGCGTCGTCTGGTGCGCTTATGCAGTATGGAGACGCTTCGGATCGGCTTCCGCAAGGGGGGATTCAGGGACTGGTAATTGGAAACAAGAGGAAACTAGTTTTGGAGGACGACACCGAGGGAGAAGAAAATGCAAAGAAGCGCGGGTTGGTGCTGTCATCGGCTGGTCCAAACTCGGAAGAAGTTCCCGAGTTCATACGACCCGCTGTTGTTTCGCCAGCTATTGCTGTTTCACAAGTACGATTGGCGGCACCGAAGGTGAAGACGTTGCTTACTGCGTCTGATGAGAACTCGCCAGCGTCGACGGCCGTGTTGTTTGAAGTTCGAAATGGAAGTGGTGGTGAGCGAGAGCCTACAAGGATTACTCTACAGCGGCAAGGGAAACTGCTTTGGAGCAACTTTTTGCCCAAGATGGTGCTTTTGGCAACAGGAAATACGGCCTTTTGGGCGGTGGCTTGCGAGGATGCTACGATTCACATTTACTCGCCCAGTGGAAGGTCACTGGCGCCGTCCATTGTACTGGAGTCAGTGCCGTGCTACCTTGACTCTGCCGGAAAGTATCTGATGTGCCTGACATCTGCGGGTATGATGTACTCGTGGGATATGTCTACGAAGACTGCACTACATGCGCCTGTTTCGGTTGCTCCTGTGCTGGATGCAGCGGTTCATTCTGACATCAACCTGCATAAAGCGCCGGCGATAACGAAATGCACAATCACACCAAATGGAAACGTGTTGATCACACTGACGAACGGAAGCGGATACACATACTCGCCTCAGATGCAGTGTTGGCATCGGATCACGGAGTCATGGTGGGCGGTGGTGTCGCAGTACTGGGACTCATCTGGCATGGAGGCGCGTCTTGGACCGTCCGGAAGTGGACCGGTTGCCGCGATGGAGCGGAGGACGGATCAAGCTGTGAAGCGGGCTGGCAAAGGTCGATTTTTGCAGCGGTTGGTGAAGAGCGCGATGATGCGGGAGGGCTACGAAGGAATTGAGCCGGCAGGCTCGATAGGACATCTTGAGAACCGGATCGAGGCTGCAGTGATGCTCGGATCGGCGACGGAACTACGGACGTATATGATTATGTACGCGCAAAGAATGGCGGAGGAAGGCATGACGAATCGCGTTGAAGAGCTATTTCGTGATTTGTACGGCCCGCTTACGGTTTCAGATGACGACGAAACCAGTGGGTATGTGTCTAAATTGTGCGGAATTGATAAGAGGGAGCTGTTGAAGGAGATTATCGTTGCGGTGGGCCGACACCGCGAAGTTCAGCGGATTTCGGTGCCGTACGCGAGATTGCTGGGTGTGTTGGACGACGTGGGAGGGACAGCAAGCACGCCGATGCTTCTGGGAGAGTAGCGTGTTTTTATATGCAGAAGATGTATTATTAGTTATGTATGGTAAAATACTGCACACGGTTTAGGAACATTTTGACTTGTGTATATAGACTGTTTGTTGGAGTGTTGGACGGATGTCGGGCAGATTCGGAATCGGCAGAAGTACAGCGCCGTTCGAGGATCAGCGGCGGCTACGGAGCAGATTTCCTTTAGTACCGGCACTAAGCTGTAAACCACGACTCATGACCTTTGCTCGCAGTTCCACGGCTCAACCGAGGTCGACTCGGCCTCGTCGCGCGTCACTCGACGCAGAAAACAGCAAATCTCTCGGTCGTCGCATGCGGTCTGTTTGGGGCTACGGTGCCACGACGGGCACGAGTGCACGTCAGCGCGGCGACACGCTGACAGAGAGGAGAACTAATCTGGGACTGGCGCGCACGCTCACGAAGCGGTGGTATGAACGATCAACACGGAATCGCACGACGCGGTTTGCGGACATGGTTGGAGTTGGGAAGAAGGTGAAGAATACGGCGCTGCGTGATGCGGTCGCGTACTCGAAGGCGAAGAACGCGGGTCATGACAACAGGGCGGCGACGAAGAAGAGCAGCGATGTCGAGAAGGTGGAGTCGAGTTTACATGAGAATGAGGAAGCGATGAGAATGATGCGCGTTGGAAACGACTGTTCGGTTGAGTTTGTGTCTTTCTGCAATTTCGATCCGATGGAGGAAGTTGCAGTCACAGCCGACTCTCATCACCGACCTGTCCACAACACAACGACTACGGATATCAGCTTCAATAGAGTATCAGAGGATACACGAGTGGAATCGGAAGGTTGTATTTCATTTTGCGATTTTGATGGTGCTAACGATGTCGCTACTCCTGTCGCACCATCATGTGATGAAAAATCTGAGGATGCGGATCCTTTCATAGAAGCCCTCGATCAGCCAGGGCGTGCTGCTTACTTTACAATGGGCGATACTCTGAACGAGATAAATGAAAAGCGATTCACAGGGTCAATCACCGAATGTATTCCGGATGAGCAAGATGATGCTGTTTTCAACGCGTTGTTTGCGGAGATAAGCAAAAGGTGTAAAGCGACCAAGGCTGAGGCGGTTGTCGAAGGCCGTGTTCTTCACGCTGGGAAAAATGGATCTAATGACGGGGAAGTTGATGAGACAGAGAGCGACTATGATGACGAAGAAGAAAGGATATTTCGTGAGGTTTTTGGTGGTTCTGCTAAACGACGCCGTGCACTCGATCTTTTGACGAGGAAGGAAAAAATGGTGGGTCATGCACCACCGTCGAAAGAGAGAGGCAGTAATTCTTCATCCGGATCGATTCCAAGTGCAACTGATTACTACGACGAAGAAGACGATACAGAGTTTTTTCAGTTGTTCAGTGAGGCCGCGAGACGACTACATAATGGGTTGGCAACTTCAAGCAACGCGTCAGATGCAGAATTTGAAAATACTGGCTGTGTTAGTGATGGCGGATTTCATACTGATGGTTCAAGAAATATTCTGACATCTGAGATACCAGACAGCCTTGAGAATGCAGGAGTAGCTACGTCATGTTCCAGCTCCACCTCAAACTTTCCTCGATCCACTACTGCCACGTCATCCATCAGCGTCGTATCCGACGAAGAACTACAGAATGATGAAACGACCGAGAATACCGAGATTACAGAGCAAGGAGGTACATATCTGCTCATTGAATTTCGTCATTCAGACAGCAGCCGAGAAATCAGCGACGACGAAGTATCGTTGCAAGAAGATACTCTCACGGGTCTACGACTACCTCGCCCTTGTGCGCCTGATACCCAAAGTGCAGATACCCCTGATACCAATCCAAACAGTGCAGCTTTATCTGCTGCAGATTCTTCACTCCATCGTAGATTGGATACGTTTTTGTCGCCTACGTCTGCTGGTTCATCGGTGGCAACGGCGTGCACGACTCCGGAGAGTGCAAAGCCGGAATAGCATCGTCACTTTTTTTCACTTTGGCTGGACTTTCTGAAAGGGTACCAAATATCAATAGAGTGCATTTTATTATATTTTACTTGAAGCGTGACATTGTTTAACTTGAAACTGTAGAAAACAACGGGTAGTGGGCAAACACGCAAACACCCGTCGTCCCGCCATACTGCTATTCAGCCGCACCCAAGTCCCAACGCCTTCCCGCCGCAGCAACAGATCAAAAATCCAGATATCGATGTGTTCTACGATAGAAATACAAACCAAACCACTTTATCGGTTCCCTTTTACTTCTTCTTCTCATATGTCGCAGTCGACTGAAAATGCGCGCGAGTTCTACGTGAAGGGTGCGTCACACGGTGTTGCAACCGTAGTGCTACCGGATCCGTACCCCGATTGGCCGCATCAACGACACACGAGCTGGATCTTTAGTACGGCTGAACTGGCGAGCACGCCGGGTGTGCGCGATGGACTTGATATTGCTACCGAGCGACAATTTCGTGCAAAAGGCGTTTCTTTTTTAGTACATGTTGGAATACACCTACGGCTGCCTCAGACGACGTTATACGTTGCTGCGATGATGTTTCATCGATTCTACACTCGGTTTTCGATCAAAAAGTATCACTACTACGATATTGGCGCAACATGTGTGTTTCTTGCCTACAAAGTTGAAGAGTCAGCACCTCGGAGGCTAAAGGATTTGGTTATAGCGTGTTGTCGAGTTGCGCAAAAGAACGACGCATTGTACATTGACGAACAATCAAAGGATTATTGGAGATGGCGAGATATCATTTTATTCAACGAGGAGTTACTTCTTGAAGCGTTATGTTTTGATCTTGTATTCGAAACGCCGTATCCATTGCTACACGGCTACATCAAAAAATTCATCCCTGATTCAATGGTTTCTCCGAAAATGAAAAGCGATGTAATCAAGTCCGCATGGGCATTTTTGAACGACTCGGTCCGAACAACATTGTGCTTGATGTATCCGCCAAAAGTAATCGCGGCTGCTGCGCTTTATTTCGCGGCAAGTATGCGCGGTATAACGATTCATTCCGAAAATACAGCAGACGAGGAGAATAAATGGTGGGAGGAAATTGGCGTGGTGATTGAAGATACTAAGCGCGCGGTGAATATCATGGCTGATTTATACGATCCACCACAGGGTACACGGATAGTGGGGGAACAAAAATATCAACGGGAACGGTAACATCTAAAACTATTTAACACTCTCAAAAAAAGATAATATAAAAGCAGTTTACAAAGGTAATATAACAAAAAAAGTACATATACATTAAAACGAGGTGTCCTCGTTAACGGCTGTCATCACGGCCACAGATGGGATTCCGTCAGCGACAACAAACACCATATACGGACCAGGTGGAATCACATTTGCGTAGCTTGTGGCAGGCATCTTGACGGCCAATGTTTGCTCAGTGCCACTATCTGTATTGCTAAAGAAGCCAGCGTGCTCAAGGTAAATCATACGCATACCCATGTGAAGCGAGTGCGTGACGAATCCACCGTGGTAAAGCACGATCGACACTTCGGAGGTTTTGTCCTTACCGGTGACGAATGTAAGGTTGAACGAATCGCCAGAGTTCAGAGAAGTTTTCGAAAGAGTAACGTTCGTAGGACGCATCGCGCGGTTATCACCCATCAAGTATGGCGGCGTGAAAATCTCAACGTTGAATTCCGTCACATAGGGCGTATACTCTGTCGGTGTAAGAATAGGCTGCTCGACTGGATTCGATCCTGCGACAAGCACGGTCGCATCTGGCGTCAGTAGACACACAGAGTGATACAGACGCGCAATCGTGGAGCTCGCAAGTGTGGTGAATCGTGACCCCGACTGGGCAGTTGGGTCGTAATGCACCGCCTCGTACACCGGATCCCGAGACAAGTTGAATCCTTGTGATCCAATACCACCGCCGTTAAGCCAGAGGGAAGTACCATCAGGAAGAAGAAGTCCCTCGACCATGTCACGCGTAAATGGCATACCTTCCATCTCCCAAGTAGGTTTCTCGTCCTCGGGCTTGATGCGTCCGCAACTCGGGTCTGTCGGCGACGTGATATCCTGGTACGCGCCACCACCGCAAATCATGACCTCTGCAGCGTACTCGTTTTCATAAGACAACGGTAGAAGAATCGAGCTACCAGTGTTCGGATACGTACGATACTCGCCAGGTAGATCGTCAAACGTCTTTGTCGTCGTGTTGGTATACACGTCAAACAACTGAGCGGATTTGGACACAAATACAAACAACTCTCCACTCTTGAGTAGATGCAAAAACGGATACATGTAGTAAGGCTGCGAGTTCACCAAGATATCCATCGGAATACTGCCGCTGTAAGACTTTCCGGTTTTGTCGAGAATCTCATATGTTGGATTGTTGTTTGCCACAACAGTAGGATCCAATCCATTCAACGAGCCACTTGCCACAAATACTTCGCCATTGGCCAGAGTTTGTGCTGATGCGTACCATCTAGCTGAGTCGAGTTTGTTTCCCGGCTCAGACCAATCTTGTCCATCTTCAGACCCGCTAACGTCACGCTTGAGGTATCGGATGGCGTCAAAACCATCACCAACAGTAGGATCAATATCCAAAAGTGGCGCATTTCCACCAACAGAAATAAAGTCGCCGTTTGCAAGAAAAGCTCCACCAGAGCAAAACGCGTTGGTCTTGTATGAAAGCGGAACATATGAGTTTGTTTCAAGATCGTACTCGGAAGAGTACGCATGGTAGCCAGTACCAAGCTTGACCTGAGTGTAATTCTCAACCTTGTCCAGAAATACGACCTTGCCGTTGGGAAGAAGACCTGCGTGCATGGCTGGCACGCCAGACTGACCGACAATAGCAAACTCGCCCGCGTCGTTACCAGACGCCACTGGGGCAGCAGCAACACCAGGTGCAGGTTTCACTTCAACTAGACAGTCGCCTGATTGACATCCGTTACCACAATGAGCAGTAGTGTTACCACAGTATCCGTACTGAGAGCAGCAGTTACCAGCATACCAGTCACCACAAACTGTGTTATTGAAGGACGCACCGCAGGTGCCGTCGACGGTCACGAGAGCAGTGGCTTGGGCGGGAGAAGAAAGACTTGATGTTGATGGGACACCAAGAACTGGTTCCTGTCCGCGGGTTGTAGCTGTTGACGTGGTAGACGACAAAGTGTCAACGGTTGATGATATCGATGACGACGAAGGAGAGATAGTTGTCGAACTCGATGACAAAGTTGATGACGGCGTCTGCACTACCGACGACGACAGAAGTGATGTGGATGGGGTTGTACTTGACAACACGGACGACGTCGTCTGGGAAGATGTGGACAACGTCGTCGACGATGACATGACAGACGATGACAGCTTTGAGCTTGTTGAAAAAGTAGTTGGCTCTGCGGCGGAAGAGCTTGTCAAAGAAGTAGTCGACGGTGATGGTGTAGTCAAAGTAGTAGAAGACGACAAATGAGCACTACTCGAGGAAAACGCGTAACAGTCTCCGAGAATGCAGCCTGCACCGCAGTAGTCTTCTGAGCCACCGCACCATCCATACTGAGAACAGCAGTTTCCTTCCGACCAGCCCTCGCATGTCATTCCACCATTCGATGGTCCGCATGAGCCATCTACGGTAGGCGTTCCAGAAGTAGTGAAACAGTCTCCAGACTGGCAGCCAAAGCCACAATAGTCTTCCGTGCTGCCACAGTAGCCGTACTGAGAACAGCAGCTTCCATAAATCGAGTCGCCGCAAATAGTGTTGTTGTACGCAGAGCCACAGGTTCCGTCGGTGGTGACAAGCGAGGATGAAGCGGGCTTAACAGAGTCTTAAAGAAGAGTTAGTCGATGCTCTGGATAAAAGATGTAACAACTTACCAGCTGTACAAACGTCATCTCTTGGATCCAGCTTCTTTGAAGGCTCGCAACTTTGTTTGTAAGTATCGCTCTTGAACCATGTAAGATGTCGTTACTCACTACCCGGAAGTGCCACAAATCATGCCATGTGGACAAGGTGACCGCGAACTTGACTCGATCGAGCACTCGATCTTGACATGTGGGAAGAGCAGCGCCGATGCTGAAGCGATATACGCGACTAGCACGAGGACAACGACACGAGATGCCATAATGACGGTGAGTATGCACGCCAAGAAGCAAACACACAGCTGTAAAAAGAGAGCAAAGCTGCGGGGAAACGGCGAAGGGGGGGAGGAAGTCAGGCTATATAAAAGCCCTGCGCTGGGTCGCGCGCATATTGCGCGGTGTGGTGGTGCGCGCTCGAGACGCGTTTGTTGATTTTGTTGTCGGTTGCCGCGTTCATAAGTGAGGCCGCATTTGTGGTTGCAAGCTGTACGTATCAGGCAAGTTTCGGAAGAACGCCGTACACTTGAGCGTATTTGGATGGTGTCAATTTGCGGTCTGTTCTCTCCAGACGCGTTCCAAAAACGCGTAATCCCGCCTGTTCATTGACAAAGTGTCTCGCGAACATTCACTTTTCTTCGTTGATTAACTAACAATAACAATCGGAGTTCCATTGTTTCAAAATGTATTTAACACGGTATTTGCATTCTCTAGAGTCTCACATAGTTTGTCGTGATCACCTCGAGGTCGCTTCGAAATGTGGCCTACGAAACTTCTGCAGGAGTTCCGAATTGGGATATACATGTCTTTTGCCTGAACGCGTACACACGTGGTACCGCGTACGTGACGCGTGCGGTCGATCGAAGAATGCGTGTAGACAAAGTAGGAGTCACGACATTTGTACCCCGCCCCAATTTCAAGGATATACATACACACTTTCCAAAACCAGCTGGATTCCGCAGCGGAGCTCGACCTTGCATTTTGATTAGTTTAATTGGATAATAATGGGGAATAATTGGCTTTTTTATCCGTCTTTCAAATTTAATAGTGCGGAATTAAGCATTCTTTGGCTTGCCAGGAGTCTCAGCGTACTCGCGAAACCTTCCCGTTTTACAGTCGTCATTTGACAAGACGTATGAACGTACATATGTGCAAGAAATCATGTCGTAGCATCATACTAACTATTCGATGAATTAAGGGTTTGAACTTACAAGTGTCAGTTCGTTAATTTGAGTCGGCAACGACGTACTGCTCGATGCTCGCATCTAACCGACAGAATCTGTAGCAGCCGAACACCACAATTTCTTCAGCACCACCTGCCAGCACCAACCATTCACTTAATCACAGCGACACTCATCTCATCCATAGATCAGCCAAAGACGATATCTATTACGTTTTTTTTTATTCCATAAAACCTCAAACTCAGCTCAAGAACCGCCTTAAATATTTTTGGCGGTTAGGGTTTGTAATTTTACCACTTATAATGGTGCATACAATTTAATTTTGAAAAATTGGGCACTATGGCCGAGTGGTTAAGGCGAAAGACTCGAATTTATTAATTTGTGATCTTTTCTCGTTTCGAGGCGCAGGTTCGAGTCCTGCTGGTGTCGTTTTTTTATATTATTTTTTTTTGATTGATGAGGATTTGGAATCCGTTTTTTTTTTGATTGATGAGGATTTGGAATCCGGTGAAACGGGGAATATTTAAGTGTGGATGGGATCGTGAGAGTTGTCGGGGCATGGAGGCGGGTTACGAAGGACGGATCGTCTGCGCTGGCCGGGGTGAAGATGGTCGTGTGCTACGTATATACCCATTATTGTGTTTCTCACGGGCGGATAATGCGCGCTGCGCTATTATGGGTCACGGCGGGCTTCACCAGCTCTTGAACTTGTTTGCAAGATGTGATTCCCGCTGAGAAAGCATGAAGGAATTGTGCTCTGAATACAACATCGTCTTCCACTTCAAAAGAAGAGTTAAAACGTATGCATATGCTTAGTTATATCATATTATCAAATGCATGCATGTACCAATACCACAAACCGACCTGCATTACTCAAAAAACAAACGCCAAAAGAAGAAACACAAAAATACGAATACACAACTCCACAGCATCCTTCGAACTGCGCGCGCGCGCGTGCGCGGCACAGAGCGCATGCATAATCAATCTAATCAATCATAAACAAGCGGTTGTTGTCTCCCCGCATGATTCTCAACTGCGCTTTCCAGCAGTAGTTTATTCTTTCCCTTTCGTCGCTCTTCTTCCAATTTGGAACTCAATTTTCCACCAGTGCTCGATTTACTCGCATTCCTCGCCTGGAAATTTTCGTTAGCTGCAATTAAAATCTAAAATAGTTTCGGTGTCATCAACGCACCTCTGCGGCACGTCTCGCTGCATCCCTCGGATCCTCCGGTACGCTACTGCTGGCAGATGACTCTGAGCTACCGCCACCATTGCCACCACCTAATGTCTTTCCGCTACCTTGAAACCCTGAAGGCGTAGTCTTCTTCGGCGGTGCTGGTCTTGAAGATCCAGATGCAGTACCGGTTGGTCGTGACGGAGCGCCTGCGCCAAGTTTCTGACCTTTGGAACCGGTGCCTTGTAGACGCTGTGATGGCGGAGAAGATGAGGAGGAGGAGAAACAATTGCCCATCGTATTTTTGATTACTCTGTATTCCAAGTTAATCACTGTGCTTGATCCAATAATCACTGGAAGATATCAGCTTGAAGACATATGTATGTATGTTCGCAAACACGAAGGCTGGACTTTCGGACTGGAGAACCGCGCTGCGACTTCGCCCCGCTTTTGGACTGCTTAAGCACACGAACAAGGCGTTTGTGGGCATATTCTCCAACCTCCCAATTCACCACCTGCACCATCCCACTTCGTCGCTTTCACACCATCGTTTCTGATCCACGAACAGAGTGTGCTAAAATGTCGACTGCAAAGCGAAAGGTGAGCCAGTTCGACTAATGAGAATAGAGCTTGAAGGTTAACTGGAAGAAGGAAAATTCATCTCAGGTACCCAATAAGCGTGCGCGCGGATCGGACAAAGCTTCACAACCACGACAAAACACAGCTGTGTATGTTACGAATCTGCCGCTTGATACGACGGTAGAGGAGGTCGAGAGTGTGTTTTCACGGTACGGATTGATTGCAGAGGATTTGCATACGGGAGAAAAGCGAATAAAGCTGTACCAGGATGAAGAAGGGGATAAGAAGACGTTGAAGGGAGACGCTTTGGTTGTGTATTTTCGGCCGGAAAGCGTCAAACTTGCGGTCGATATGCTTGATGAGTCGGAATTCAGACCGGGAAGAAGTGAGGGAAGGCTTATACGAGTACAGGCTGTACGTTTTGAACGAGGATTTGGTGACTTAAAGGCTAATGAAACAGGCGGATATGAATTACAAGGTTGAGAAAGAGCCGCAGCCGGTTCAGCAGAAGAGTATGCGAGAGAAGCGCAAGATCCAAAAGCGAGCGCAGGAAATGAATAAGTAGGTTTGGTATATGTTGTTATGTGCTTGAGAAACTGACATTGTGATAGTAAACTTGCGGAATGGGATGACGGAGATCTTGAACTTTTGGAGCAGCAACAACGAGCGCGAAATATGAATTCTGCGACAAAGCGGTGGAATAAAATTGTGATTTTGAAGCATGTGTTTACTCTACAAGAACTTGAAGACGACGTTACAGCTGAATTGGATATTAAAGAGGATATTCGAGAAGGATGTGAAGAAATAGGACCTGTGACGAGTGTGGTGTTGTATGATCAAGAGCCAGACGGGGTGATTAGTGTAAGATTTCAAGATGAAAAAGATGCAGCTGAATGTGTCAAGCGAATGAATGGGCGGTTTTTCAGTGGGAGGAAATTGAGTGCTGCGTTGTATGATGGATTGGTGAGGTATAGGAAAAAGAGTAAGAAGGCACAGGCGGGTGAGGAAGAGAATGAGGAGGAAAGATTGGAGAAATTTGGAGCGTGGTTGGAAAGTGCGAATGATGATGCGGAAGATGAGGGGGAATGGCACGATGATTAGTGGAATCGACATGCATGTATATAAAGGAAACCAGGGATTAGTTAGTACATTACATCTATGATACAAATATCTTTTAATCGCTATTTTCGGCATCCGTGTCATCGAGATCATCAACGTTTTTAGCTAGGACTTCACGTTGCCTCGCACGTAGCGGGTCTTCCTCCTCTTCTTCAATAGTATCCTCCGCCTCTGCTGCTGCCGCCTTCTCCTCCTCCTGCTCTTCTTCTTCTTCTTCCTCTTCATCTTCTTCCTCATCTTCACTCTCATTTATCGACTCCTCCTCAGTTTCAAAATCCTCATTCTCAGTCGCATCGTTATCTTCCTCTCTCGCTGCAACAGCTCGTCCTTTCCCCGCGCGTATCCTTTTCCGTACTTTCTCGTCATCATCCTCCTCCTCCTCCTCCTCCTCGACATCCGTACTCGCGTCCGCATCAGGTAGAATTTCCTCATCCGTCTCCGCACCTCCAACAGTCGTCGCATTACCTCCAGTCCGCGATGTTGTGCTAGTAGTAGTAGCAACAGCCGCAGCCGCGGCAGCTTGCCGTTCTCGATGCCGCCTCCGCGCAGCAGCAGCAGTCATTTCCAAAGTTTGACTTTTCTTTTTCCGAGGTAGTCGGGGTGGGTCTTCATCCATCACATCGTCCGCGTCTTCACCAACTGTAACATCGGTATCTGTGTCATCGTTATCATCTTGAACCGCCGCTGCTCTTGTAGCGTCATTCTTTGTACTCGTCGTCATCGTCGTCGTGGTGGAGCTTGTGGCTACTGTTGACTTTGGTGGCCGCTTCGCTTCATTTAGCTGGTTGTACTTATCCACTTCGGCGCGTAGTCTCGGAACAAAAAGGTCAAGATCCGTGAGCTCTAGAGCCTTGTATACGTCTGCGGGGTTCAGTGTTTTTCGTCCCGCATGCACCGTAACCTGGTTTGCACTTTTCAAATTAGCACTCCGCCCACGTTGAAGACAAAAGCAACATACGTGGCAGCGAGATAGTTCACAAAGACAGTCGCGCTTTTAGCAACAGCAGTCATTGCGTCCTTTTGAATCTGCGTATTCTTCGGCAACACCGCTTTCGCAAGTCTGTTCACCGTTGCTTTCGGTAGTACGAATTCCTGCACTGTTAGTTAACATCAAGTCTTCTTTTTTTTTTTTTTCACGTGAAGAACGCACGTCAACGCCGTATAGATCCGCGTCTTTACCAGCAGCAGCAGCAGCGGCAGTAGCAGCGGCAGCACCCGCGCTAGAGGATCCCGCTGCCGTTGTAGCTGTAGAAGCCGCAGCGGAAGTCGCGTCTTCCACTTTACTTTTACTTGCGCGCGGCATGCTGTGATGTGTGTAAGAATGGAGATGGTCGAGATGGGGGAAATAAAGGAGGTTCTGATGCGCGATTGGGCGCGTTACATCGAACGCGTCGAAACCGACGCGATTTCACGCGCGCCGCACGAGACGGGGCATCGATCGCTTGAAGATGAGTTCGCCCACGAAGCTGATCCAGGTTTTAACTCCATCGAGACAGATTCACACCAAGACTCCAGAATGTCTTCACAGCGGGTACAGCGCATCCAAGTATCAGATGCACTATCGCGAGATAAATTGTCGATATTATTCTCCGGGCATCGGTTACGCGAGTATCGGGCACCGTCGTCCGCCGTTTCTGCGTCGTCAAACTCGCGATACAGCACGAATAACGCGAATCACGTCACACTTGTATGCTGGAACGCGATAGGTAGTCGGATTGCAGGTGCAGCTGCATCAGGTGCTGCAAGCGGCGGTGGTAGTGGTCGCAGTGGTGGTGGAAATGGAGCGAATGTGCTCAGGATATGGCTTACTGAGAAGCAAAATGCGGTCGATATACGAGGGCATTCGGGCGCGATTGAGTCGTTGTGTTGGAATCCTGTGAACCCGGATCTACTTGTTTCGTGCTCTGCAGCAGACGGAACAGTTCGGTTGTGGGATATCAAAGCAAGCAAAGGAGTTGCAGTGTATCGAGCGTCTGTTGCACAGGCTGCCGTGGCACAGGCGTCGATTCCAACCGGTCCGTCTGCGAATGGACGCAGCAATTCAGTTGCAGGTGAAGCAGCAGCAGCAGCAGCAGCAACACCTGTTCCGACAAAATACGCACTTTCAGTACAGTCTGCAATCGACCCGATATACGTGCGGTATACTCCAGATGGGAAATGGCTTGTCGTATGTGGAGCACGGTCACGAAAACTTGTGATTTTGAACTCAACAACGCTCGAGCCCGTGAGCTCATCGTCATCTACCAGCGGTACCGCGTTTGCTGCGGACGAGCAAGTACCAGAATCCGAAGTAACACGTGCGGTAGTGGCGTATTCAGGCAAGGTTCTCGCGGTAACGTTCACGTCGGGGACTGTACGATTTTACAACTTTGACGGAGAAAAAGGAGTTATTGGAAGTGCTCTGGCGTCGCTTAGCGCGCATCGAACAAGCATTTCGTGTTTTGAATTTGACCCGCGTGGTCGCGTCTTCGCTATCGGATCAAATGACTCGCTGGTTTCAATATGGGATGCGCAGGATCTAGTGTGTATTTACACGCTTCGTAAATCCTCTGCACCGATCAAAGATATTTCATTCTCATTCGACGGTGCGTATCTTGCAGTTTCAGTGGATAAAGAGGACCCAATTGAGGTTGTCCATGTTGAATCCGGAGACTATATCCATACGTTTGCGAAAACAGCGTTTGTTGTCCCGTCGTTGGACTGGCATCCCACGTCGTATTGGCTTGCGTACGCGGGTGACCCAAGTGGTGTCAAAGTGCTTGGCGGCGGCGGGGGCGGAGGAGCAAGTTCTGCTGGAGGCGGTAGTGGTGGTCGGCGGTGAGTTGTATTATATCATATGTACATTACAGATTACGTAGCTGAGCACTCTTGTAATATTAATTAACGCGTCTATAGACCAAAAAAAAAAAAAAAACCCTCAAAACGCCAACGAATAAAACATACACAACTAATTACCCCTCGCCTTTGCCAACGTATCTGCAAACTCTTGGGCATACCGGTCCTCCAAACGTTCGAGAATCCCCGCCGCTTGAAAATAGTGTTGACCAACATTGCCATTTTCCGCAATAGCAGTCGCAAGAGTTCTACTATTTACCCTCGCAACGACGCGTGAAAACTCGGGCTCACGTGAAAGCATCGTCATTGATCGTTGGTATAATAATCGTTTCCAGGATACTTGATCGCGCGACACACGGTACGCAGGGTATGCGGAGATGCTGATTTCCAGACCAGAGTTGCTTGATGTCCATGAGAATGGGAAGAGTTGTGTACCGCGAATAGGTAAGATAAACCCGTTTTCCTGAAACGCAATCACAGAAACAGCGACACCTGGCTCGTTGTCGAAAAGCGCTTCTTCTGCAGCAGGCGCTGCGTTGTATTTGCCCGCCGCTAGAAAAGATGACGAAACGACCCCCATTCGTCGCATATGAACCGACCATACATCCCTCGTCATGTCCGCCTTCGATCGTAGCCACGGAACTTTGAGGATACGACATATAGCGATATGGATCTGTAGCCACCCATTAGGCACGAGATCAAATGCAAGAGAATCGAACAGCCCTGGCTCGGACCAGATGAAATCCATGGAACGAGCTGAGCGCCATAGTTTGCATACTAGTGGGCGCCAGTGGATGTTGAGAGATGCTTGGACAAAGAGACGGAGAGAAGTCCCGCGTACAGCAACGAGGTCGTGAATCGCGAGGTTTTGTAGAATCATTGCGAGAACTAGTGTGTGTTAGTGCTATTCACACGTGGCTTGAGGCAACTCACCCTCGTCGGGAAGGTCGAGTAGTCGACAGCCCGGCTGCCTGCCGATATCGTCGGCGTGGTGGTCGTTGGACTCGATGGACAGCCGCGTAGTATCCGGCGTCGGATCCCCGTCCGCGCCCTCGTCCTCGCCCTCGCCCTCTTCGGTCGGCTCAATCCGTCTTCGTTTCCGAGGAGCGTCGTCGTCGTCGTCGTCGTCGTCGGCCATTGCGGTCGCCATAGTGGTCGCCATGGTCGCCATAGTGGTCGCCATGGGTCTCCGCGGGCATGCGACGCTGACTCCGGGCGGTAACTCCCATGGGTGCCCAGGCGGTAGTCTCCGGGTACGACACACTCATAGCAGTGTACTCCCCGGAGTTGGGCAAGTTTAGCATCTACACACGAAGAATGATCATAAATATATATAACAGGATTACTATGTACAGGTGGATCTACTTTTGCTCGTCCTTTTGCTTCTTCTGGAACTCTGCAACAAGCTGTTTCTGCAACTGCGGGGGAGCCTGGGCGTAGTGCTTAAACTCGAGGGTGAACTCTCCCTTGCCCTGGGTGTTTGCACGAAGAACAGTTGCAAAGCCAAACATCTCGTTCAGGGAACACTCTGCATGGAGGGTGAATTCGTCGGTGCCAATGTCGGTATCCGTGATGACTGCGTTGCGCTTGTTCATGAGACCAATGACGGCGCCTTGGAACTCTGACGGAGCAGTGATGGCGACGTCCATTATTGGCTCGAGCACGACAGGGTTTGCCTTGAGGAACGCTTCACGGAATCCGTAGTAGCCGGCGGTGCGGAAGGACAGTTCGGACGAATCAACCAAGTGAGTTTGACCGTCGTTGATGAGCATGTGCGCGCCGAGAACCTTGTGGCCGATGAGCGGTCCCTTTTCGCACGCGTCCTCGAAACCTTTTCCGACGGCCGCGAGGAACTTTTCCGGAATCTTGCCGCCGACAACAGCGGTTTCGAAAATGTTCTCGTCCTTCGCAGGGCCGAGTGTTCCCATGATCTTGGCATACTGACCGGCACCTCCACTCTGACGCTTGTGGGTGTAGTCGACGGGGACCTCGGAGAGCACGGCCTCGCGGTAGGCGACTTGGGGCATACCGGTGACGCACTCGACGTTGTACTCGCGCTTCATGCGCTCGACGTAAATTTCGAGATGGAGCTCGCCCATGCCGGAGATGATTGTTTCCTTGCTCTCGGTGTCGAAACGGACACGGAAAGTGGGGTCTTCCTTTTGGAAGCGGTTGATGGCCTTGGAGAAGTTGCCGGTGTCGCGGGACTTGGGGACGAGGGAGAGCGAGATGACGGGCTCGGGGACGTACATGGAGGACATTGCGACGTTAGTCTGGCCGTCGGTGAAGGTGTCGCCGGAGGAGCACTCGACGCCGAAGGTGGCGCAGATTTCGCCGGCGTGGACCTCGGTGACGTCTTCCATTTCCTCCGAGTGCATACGCACAAGACGGCCGAGTTTAGTCTTTTTGCCGGTGCGCGGGTTGGTGATGGTCATGCCCTTGCGGAAGACGCCCTGGTAGACGCGGACGTAGGTGAGCTGGCCGAAGCGGCCTTCCTCGAGCTTGAAGGCGAGGCCGACGAAGGGGAGGGTGGAGGACGGGGAGAAGGTGATGGGAGCTTCGTTGCGGGAGAGGTCGAGGCCGGTGTTTTCGACTTCGGAGGGGTCGGGGAGGAAGTCGCAGACGGCGTCGAGCACGGGCTGGACGGAGCGGTTGGCGAGGGCGGAGCCCATGAGGACGGGGGTGAATTTGAGGCCGATGGTTGCGCGGCGGATGGCGGCCATGATCTGGTCCGGGGACGGGGTCTCTTCGTTGAGGTAGATTTCTGCGATTTCGTCGTCGACGTCGGCGAGGGTCTCGATGAGCACGTTGCGCTTTTCGGTGGCGAGGTCGAGGAGGTCTGCGGGCACGTCGCGGCAGACGATTTCCTCGCCGCGGTCGCCCTCGGAGTAGAGGGCGCGCATGTGGATGATGTCGACGACGCCCTGGAGGTTGTCTTCGGCGCCGATGGGGACCTGGATGGCGGCGGCGGGGATCTTGAGCTTCGAGTTGATGTGGTCGATGGCGCGCCAGGGGTTTGCGCCCAAGCGGTCCATTTTGTTGATGAAGGTGACGCGGGGCACGTTGTAGCGGCGCATCTGGCGGTCGACGGTGATGGTCTGGGACTGGACGCCGGAGACGGCGCAGACGACGAGGACGGCGCCGTCGAGGACGCGAAGGGCGCGCTCGACCTCGATGGTGAAGTCGATGTGGCCGGGGGTGTCGATGAGGTTGAAGTGGTACTTGGAGACGGAGCCGTCGGGGTTGGTCTTGTCCCAGTCGCAGAACGTGGCGGCGGACTGGATGGTGATGCCCTTTTCGCGCTCGAGGTCCATGGAGTCCATTTTGGCGCCGACGTTGTCCTTGCCGCGGACCTCGTGGATGGCCTTGATGCGGCCGGTGTAGTAGAGCACGCGCTCGGTGAACGTGGTTTTGCCGGAGTCGATGTGCGCGGAGATGCCGATGTTGCGCATGCGCTGGAGGCGCGCGATGTCGGCGGGGAGGAGCTCGGCGGGGGAGGAGGACGAAGACGCGTCGGCGGGGGCGGTTGCGGTGGACGCGAGACGCGACCAGGACGCGTGGGAGACGCGTGGAAGACGCGTGAGCGACGCGAGCGACGCGACGGACGCGACGGACGCGACGGCGACGGACGCGAGAGGCCGGACGACGCGGGACGCCATTGCTGCTGAGTGGGGGTGTTGGAGGTGTTGACTTGATGACTGTCGAGGCGAACATGGTGGGCAGTGGGGAGAAAAAATTACGTCCCAACGGCGTCGCACAGATCGCCCTGATTGGCTGTTTTGTGCGCCCCATCGCACATCGCACATCTCTATATATACATGACTCCTCTGTTGGTCTCCTTTGTTGATCTCTACGCGTCGCCAAAATGCTTTCTCCACGCGTCGTCCTCGCTCGACGCGTCGCGTCCGTCGCCCACACGCCACGCGTCGCGTCCGTCGCCCGCCGCGCAATGTCCTCCCCCTCCCGCGGCTTCCCCGTCTCCTCCTCCGCCGTCCTCGCCCGCGCAGTCATGGCCGACGCGCCCCGCAACTCCTGGACCCGCGACGAGATCGCCGAGATCTACAACACGCCTCTCATGGACCTGCTGTTTGCTGCCGTGCGTAAACTCCTCCCCTCTACTACCTGTCCCTCGCTCGCTCAACACTCCAGGCAACCGTCCACCGCCGCTTCTTCGACCCCGCAACCGTCCAGCTCTGCACCCTCATGAACATCAAAACCGGCGGCTGCTCCGAAGACTGCTCGTACTGCGCCCAGTCATCCCGCTACAGCACCGGCGTGACACCCACAAAGCTCTCCCCCGTCGACGCTGTCCTCGACGCTGCCCGCGTCGCAAAGGAAAACGGATCCACCCGTTTCTGCATGGGCGCCGCCTGGCGCGACATGCGTGGGCGCAAAACGAACCTCCGCCAAATCAAACAAATGGTCGAAGGTGTCCGCGCTCTCGGTCTCGAAGCGTGCGTCACCCTCGGCATGATCGACCAGGCTCAGGCCCTCGAACTCCGCGACGCAGGACTCACAGCTTACAACCACAACGTCGACACCTCTCGCGAACATTACCCCAACGTCATCACCACCCGTACCTACGACGAACGGCTCCAAACAATCGACAACGTCCGCACCGCGGGCCTCAATGTCTGCTCAGGCGGCATCCTTGGCCTCGGCGAGGGTCCTCAAGACCACGTTGGTCTTCTTCACACCGTCGCTACAATGCCTTCGCACCCTGAAAGTTTCCCTGTCAACGCCCTGGTCCGTATCAAAGGAACCCCACTTGGCGACGAAGCTGCTGCCAAAGCCGAAGCTGAAGGACGCCCGGACGCGGATATTCAAAAAGAACTAGCGGTCCCATTTGATACCACTGTTCGCACTATCGCAACCGCTCGTGTCGTCATGCCTGCGACCGTCATCCGCATCGCGGCTGGTCGCATCAACATGTCGGAAGCTGAACAAGTCCTTTGTTTCACCGCCGGTGCAAACGCAATCTTCACTGGCGAGAAAATGCTCACTACTGCGTGCAGTGGCTGGGAAGAAGATAAAAATATGCTCGCAAGATGGGGTATGAGACCCATGGCTCCTGGCGAGCTTCATGCCGACAAAGCGCTTCAGCAACAGTCAACCTCCCCGTCTCCCTCTCCATCCGCCGCCACCGCGAGCGCCTAACTGCACTATACAACCTGACATACAGCCATAGATCGATCTAAATGTACAAGAAATTCAATAACTATCAATACAAACTTTTTTACTGTATCTCCTATCAACTATAAATACACCACCTCTCGCTCTACTTGAGCGACTGAATAAACGAGTCAAGATTATACTCCTCCTCGTACTCCCTCTCATCCCACAACTCGGCCAACCCTTGTACCACCGAGCTCTCTCCTTTCCGAACAATGTTTCCTTGCTCATCAATCCCTCCTTCTCCCCCTTCATCTTTCTCTTCCTTCCGTCCCTCCCCACTAGACCCACCCACCTCAAACAAATCCAACAACTGATCCGTATCCATCGTCGCCAATCCCGAGTTCTGCTGATTCACAATCGTACTCGCAATATTCAACTTGAACCTCTGCAACCCCATAATCTTCTCCTCAACTGTATTCCGTGTAATCAACCGATACACATTCACCACTTTCTTCTGTCCAATCCGATGCGCCCGATCCATCGCCTGCAAATCCTTCATTGGATTCCAATCATGCTCGACAAATATCACCGTATCCGCCCCCGTCAAATTCAACCCCAGACCTCCCACATGCGTAGTCAAAAGCAGCACATCAATCGACGGATCCGCATTAAACGTCTGCACTATATCCTGTCGCTTCCGCGGATCTGTCCCGCCATCCATCCGCATATACGTCACCCCAGGCATCAACTTTTGAAACACATCCTGCTCAACTATATCCAGCATCTCTTTCAGCTGGAAAAATATCAACGCTCGATGCTGCGAAATCACCCCTTCCGCCAAATCATCCGGCACCGCAAACCCTCCTCCTCCCTTCTGCACCGCCGTCGTCCCGGCTCCAATCCCGCAATCAAGCAACAGCGCCTGCAACGCTCCCAACTTGGGCGCATACGCCACATCCCGAATACTCCTCTTCTCCTTCGCAAGCTGTCCTTGTACCTTCTTATACTGCGGATGTCGCTCATTCAGCACAAGCGCCGGATGATCACACAACTTCCGCATATACTGCAACGCCTGGAAAATATGCTGCTTCCCTTCCTTCCCTCCCTCTGCTCCCTTCACTTCACTCTCCGCTGTCGATTTCTGCTTCTTTGCAAAATCCTCGTACATCTGCTTCTGCAAGTCTGATAGCTCACAGTAATAATCCTGAATAATCTTCGGCGGCAAATCCGCAAGCACATCCTCTTTCAACCGTCGCAACAAAAACGGCAGTACTTGCTTATGCAACGCTTCAAGCGCAAGCGCACCGGCTTCTTGCTCCTTTGACGAACTTTTACTATTCCGACTTTGCGCAATCGGCTTTGCAAATCGATCGTTAAACACTTTCTCCGTCCCAAGAAACCCAGGCATCAAAAAGTCAAACAACGACCACAGCTCAAGCACGTTATTCTGAATCGGTGTACCCGACAATATCAACCGATGGTCCGCAGCAAGCCGCTTCACCGCTTTCGTAAGCTTCGACGATGCGTTCTTAATGATATGTCCTTCGTCCAAAACGCAGTAATTCCAGTTCTGCGCAGAAACTACTTCAATATCATTTCGACACACATCATACGACGTCACCACAATATCCGCGTCCTTGAACTCTGACGCAACCTTGCTTCGCGCAGACGGATTCCCAACATACGCAACCACCCGCAAAAATGGCGCATACTGTCGCAGCTCGTGCTCCCAATGTCCCGTCAACGACGGCGGACACACAATCAACGAAGGCAACCGCCGTGTCTCGACACTGTTCGTCTTGGCATGCTCCGCTGCTCGCAAATGATGATCGCTTGCCACGATACAAATAGTCTGCAACGTCTTTCCAAGTCCCATATCGTCACACAGAATTCCATGAAGATGGTACCGATTCAAAAACGCAAGCCAATTCACTCCCTCTTGTTGATACTTTCGCAAATCCGCCTTGATCGCAACCGGCAATTCAAACGATTCAACTTTCGTAGGATCAAGCATCTGCGACAAAAACTTGCGCTCGCGATCTCGTCCTTCCAACAACGCCGCAGACAAACCTGGCGGATCGGGAATCCCCGCTTCCAGCGGCACAAGTTTAATCAACTGCGCAAACGTCGTCGTAGCAAGCAATCGAATATCATTGTCCGAATCACTCATTCGCCCCAGAATCGGCACGACAAGAAACACAACATACGGCAGCACGTCGTGATCCATCACGTGTACAAGATGATACACACATTCCACCGCACCTTGTCGACACGCCAATTCCGTCGCATTGTTAAACATCGGAAGAACACTCTCAATCAAATACGTCATTGCTTTCACTTTCATCACACTGCATATCGTCGCAAAACACTTGGCTGCCGCATATCGCAAAACCGAAAACTGCGACATCAAAGCCTTCCCGATGAGTTCAAAGTACTCTTCAAACATCGGCAGCAGATCTGAATGCAACCGAGCAATCAATGCTCGCGTAATCGACAGCCCATCAACAAGCTCCTGTCCCGCAGTCGACTCAGGAGCCGTGATGTCCACCGGCAACGACGACAAAATCGCAAGTGGTCCAACCATACACTCACGCAGCTTTGGCACTTTGCTAAACAACTCCGCACCAAACATGTCTGCAAGCACTTCCAACGCCGTCTTGGCTCCACGCCGCTTCACTCGCGCTTTCCGTACCTCCCGGTTATACGCAACCGCGTCCTTTGGATCTCGCGCGTCTTCCTCCTTGTGCAATGTCAAAATCACGTTACTCAGCTTCTCGTGGTGATGGAACTCGGGCACTTCAGACGTATCTACACACAAAAACGCGCATAGATTCTTAATCATCTTATCCGAAGCACCGCTCTTCTTAGCCTCAGCACAATGACGCACAAGCGTCGCCACAGACGACGCCGCGCGCTTCTGCAAGTCAAAGTTTTCTTCCTCTTTCACCGAATCCATCAAACTGCGAATAACTGGATTCAGCTTCTTTGGCAGTCCATCAAGCATACCGAGGTAAGCACCCGCTGCCGCCGCTAAAGTTCGCGTATTCCGCAACTCAAACGTTTCATGCACATCCTGGATCGCAGATTTCAAACTCGCTTGTGCCGCAGCAAGTGGTTCCGCAATGGCAAATCGGTACGACGCCTGGATGCTTCGGCGTAACTTTTCAACATCAGCATTCATCGTCCGCTCTGCATCAGCAAGCGTGAACGCATCGGGACCTGCTTCGGGCTCGCCTTGCACCACAATCGCAAGCCGTGGAAGTTTATGAGGCGGAAGACGTCCTGCATCTGTAAAAACGTTGAGAACAGTCTGTGCTTGTGTTCGCACAACTTTGAGGTACGGTGTAAGGTCTTGATACACATGCTGTGACGACGGCGCGTTAAGGATATCCATAAGCACGGGCAAGAATGCGTCTTTGACAGGCGACTTGACGCCGCGAGTATTGGCGCCATATTCCTCGAGAATGATCGCTGCAAACAACCGCGAAGTTGAAAACTGCGGCAAAGAAGAAACACTACCGACGTACTGTCCGAGTAGCTCTTGAAACTGCGACACAGCAGAAACCGGCCACAACGACATTGCAAATCCCATTGCTTTCGCAGCTGTAATGCGCATGCGCATGAGTGGCTCTAAACCAACGAGGTCAACGTCACCGAGAAAGACAGGGCCGTCAATATTATGACTCGTAGTCTCGATAGCAACTTCTCTCTTCTCTGAGCGACGACGACGCTTGGTTGGCGGGCCGCTGCCGTTACTGCCGCCGCTTGAGTCGCCGTTGGAGGTGCCGACGGAAAATGTAGCGCCAGAGGGACGAAGAAATAGAGAAGTGTCCATGGGGTATGTGTTGCGGTTGACACCAATGGGAGTCATGAGGAGTGTAGTGAGAGGAAAGACGTGTTGCGAGAAAGCCTCGGCAAAGCCAGAACCTAGCTTAGTTGCGATCGCGACAAAAGCTTGGTACGACAACTCAAGCACACCTTCGTTTTGCTCGACAAGCAAGTTCTGGAAAACAAGACGCAAGACTTTGCCATCAAGCCACTCAACGCCGCTGGGTCCGTCAATATTCAAGAACGTGAGCAACGCACGCAGCACGGCTCTGCGCACACTGGTGATAGAATGCCGCAAAAATGGATACAATCTCGGCACAAGCATTTTGAATGATGCGAGCGGATCAGTTTGCGCTGTCCGTTTCATCTGCTCAAGCACAACGGGGAACGAGCACAGCTTTGCAAGAAGATCCATGACGCTACCAGTACTTGCGCTCAGGTCATCTTTGAGATTTGCAAGACATTCCCATACTACTTCAATTAGCTTGTCAACAGAATCAGGTAAAAGTTCGACGAATTCCGCGGCAATGGGGACGAGAGTTGCAGCGGATACGGCGCGAACGTCGTCGTCTTGCTCGTCGAGACCGTGCAATACACACTCGACGACGCCTTGCAGTAGGTCACTCGTAGTTGTTGATTCAGGGTCAAAGAGCATGTCTTTGCGCACAGCAACTAGGTACCGCAGTCCAAGCATACCACCGTGGCAGGCTTCCCAGGCTGGAAAGGGCAAATCAAACTTTGTTTGCATGACGAGGTCGTAAAGAACTGTATAAACTTTCGCAATCAGATCGCGCGGGAGATGAATGAGTAGAGCGCCAAGGGTCTGGGCGGCAGACTCGCGAATCGGAGCAACGACCTGGTCCGATACGTAATCACCAAAGCGATCCAGCGCAAAGATACAGCAGATCCTACACGCGAAATCCTCCAACCATGCTCTGTTTCGCGCATCGTTCTCGGCGCGTGTCTTTCCCTTGATCCGACCAGCACCGGCACCATGAGCTCGAATGATCTCGCGAAGACCACCAGCGGCACCGTGTCGTGTCTCCCAACTTTCATCGAAAAGGTCGACCATGAGTACTTCGGAAATGCCTTCGAACGGCCAAACTTGTCCTGCGGCGGAGTTCTGAACAGCGGACGAGGCGTTCACGGGCACTTTGTGCTCGACGACGACGCGTCCGGATTGTGCTTGCGGAGTCACGGAGAAGTAGTCTTGCGCTGGGATGATCAGTTAGCGCGGTTGCCACAAATGATAAAACGACATACCTTGCTGAGACTGATGCGGTGTCTCGCCACTAGCCGACAGCATTCGCGATGCGGAGCTCGAGGAAAGGTCATACGAGCGAGATCTGCAGCCAAATCAGCCAAGCCCAGGACGAAAAAGAAAGCCAGCGTACGTACCTATTTAATTGATTCTTTGCATCCGCGCGAGCCTTCCGCTTCGCCATAGCGCGTACTCGCGAACTAAGACCACCATCTTCAACCGGAGTGTGGGGGGTATCACCGGGAGTCGGCGGTGTTGGCCGATTGTTAGCAGCGGAAGTCTGTAGCGCGAGATCCTGGGCGGTGATGATGTCTTCCATGTACTCTCCGCCTAGACCGAGACGGGCGGTGACGTTTCGTTTTTGTAGCGCGAGTCGCTCGGCAGGGTCGAGGTCTGCGAGGTTGAAGTCGTACTCACGGCCTCCTGAGCCAAGAAGTTTTTTGCCGTTGCGGAGAACGAGACCAAAGTCTACGCTGTCGAAGGTAAGAAGGTCGTCGACGGGGGATGTGGGCGTTGCGGAGCCATCTTTAGATTGAGCTTCGGACTTGATCTCTTCGGTCTTGACGTCGGTCTTGACGTCGGTCTTGACGTCGGTCTTGACGTCGGTCTTGACCTCGGTCTTGATCTCGGTCTTGACCTCAGTGTCAGTCTCAGTCTTGACTTCGGTGTCTAGCTCCGTCTTGATCTCTCCGTCCGGCACGTCATCTTCCGGCTTGATCTCATTCGGATCCCACTTTTGCACATTATCCGCGATTCCTCCGATTGCACGCGCGGCCGCGACACGAGTGTCCCACTTATGCGAGCGAAGATATGGAAGCACGCGGCCGAGGAGGTTGAAGAGCTCGTCGGGATGGGCTTTCTGGACGTCTGCGATCTGGTCTGCGGCGGTTGTGCGCACGAGCTGGGTGGAGCCTGTTTCCAGGAGCGACACGAGTCTGTCGAGGCTAGAGCGAGCGAGTTAGACAGCGGGAACGAGGCGAAGGGGGGCGGGGTGGTTAACGAGCAGACGGGCGAGACTCACCGCGACATGTGCTTTGCGGGGCAGGACAGGCGTCACGTGTGCCACGCGCTGCGTCTGAGGGCGGGGCCGCGGAGAACGGGCTGCGGCGTCTGTTTATATAGAGCCCGCCGGCGGCCCGGGCATGGCGCACCCGGGGCACCAGCCCTAGCCCAGCAGCCTCTGTGCGCGCTACGGCTTGTTTACGTCCTTCTCTGAACAGCAATCGAGACTCCGGATTCAATAATTGTATACAGCACTTATAATTGCAACCACGTAGACGCCGCCACACCCGCCCTGCTTCTCGCACTACTGTCTACTCCACCGTCACCGCCTTCGCCAGGTTCCGCGGAAAGTCCACGTCGTAGCCCTTCTTCACCGCCAGCCAGTAGCTCATCAGCTGCAGCAGAATCACGTTCAGCAGCCCCTGCAGGCAGTCCACCGTCTTGGGCACCTCCAGCGTGCGGTAGCTCTTGCTCAGCTTGCCCAGCGCGCTCTCGCCCTTGTTGCACACAATGATCGGGTTGCCCGCCCGCGCCGTCACCTGCTCCACCGCAGACATCACCTTCGGGAACAGCGAGTCGTGCGTCGCAAGCACAATGATCGGCAGCTCGCCGTCGACCAGCGCCAGCACGCCGTGCTTCAGCTCGCCCGCAAGCACGCCCTCAGAATGCATGTACGAGATCTCCTTGATCTTCAGCGCGCCCTCCAGCGCAGTGGCAAACTGGTACCCGCGCCCAAGCAGCAGCAGCGACTTCTGGTGCACGAGATCCGTCTCCGCCATCTCCTTGATCCGGTCGTTCAGCTGCAGGACCTCTGAAATCTGATCCGAGATCTTCGACAGTCCGTCAATGATGGAGTTGCGTCGCTCTAACTTGGAAATGTGGTCGTCCGACAGGCACAGCGCCATCATCACCAGCGCGACAAACTGTGACGTGTACGCCTTTGTCGACGCAACACCGATCTCCGGACCCGCGTTCACGTGCACACCGCAGTGCGTCTGTCTTGAAATCGACGAGCCCACCGCGTTGACGATTCCCACAGTCAGCGCGCCGCGGTCAAGGCAGTACTGCAGCGCAAGCATGGTGTCGGCGGTCTCGCCGGACTGCGACACAAAGATGCACGTGTCATCCCGGAACACCGGCGACCGCCGGTCCAGCAAATCTGATGCCAGCTCGACTGAGATCGGAATCTCTGTGAGCTCTTCAAAGATCGCGCGCGTGGCCAGACACGAGTGGTACGATGTGCCGCACGCGACCATGATGATGCGCCGGCACCGGCGAATCGTGTTCAGGTACGCTGTCAGTCCGCCGAGACGCACAATCTTGTTTTCAAAGTCCAACCGGCCACGCATAGTGTTGACGATGGATTCTGGCTGCTCGAAAATCTCCTTTTGCATGAAATGGTCAAAGCTGCCCTTCATGATCTCGTTGAGCTCCATCTCAAGCGTCTGGATACTGCGGATCTCTGGCATGCCTTCCTCGCGGCGCAGGCGATGAATGTGAAGCTCGCCATCGTAGATATGCGCAATGTCGTCGTCCTCAAGGTACAGCACCTTCTTGGTGTGCTCGACCACGGCGGAAGGGTCCGAGGCCAGGAAGAACTCGGCCTGCATAGGCATTCCATCGTCGGACACGAACGCTCGAGACTGGGTGCGGCGCAGGTCTGTAGGGATGGCGGCGGGAGGCGCGAGAAGACCACCCGCGCCGGCGACAGGGGCCACGAGATCGGTGGGAGAGATGGGTGCGGCGGTTGCGTCGGGGAACTCGACATCGACAAAGTCGACCTTGAGCTTTTTCTCTGTCTTGACGCCGATCAGCAAGGGAGAGCCCTTGCGAGTGGCGATGATTTCATTTGGATAGTGAACAGACTTGAGGAGAAGACCGTATGCGCCCTGGAGCTCGATGATGACGAGTTTGGCGAGCTCGAAGAAATCGAGGTTGCGGTGCTTGTTCTGGTCGTAAATGTACTTTGCGAGCTTTGCGATGCACTCTGTGTCAGTGTCTGTTTCAAACTCAAAACCCTTTGACTGGAGCAGAGCCTTGAGCTCGCGGTAGTTTGTAGTGATGCCGTTGTGGATGACGACGAACTCGTTGTTAGGGTCTGATCTGTGAGGATGGGCGTTCTTGCGGGAAGGCTGGCCGTGGGTGGCCCATCGAGTGTGAGCGATGGCTGCGCTGCAGTGGAAGACCTTGTCGTTGTCGATGTTTGCGGACTCGTAGAGCTTGCGGAGCTGGGCGACTTTGCCGACTTCCTTGAAGAGGAGGACTTCGTGGGGCTTGTCGCCGTCGATGGCGATACCCGCGGAGTCGTAGCCGCGGTACTCAAGGCGCTGGAGGCCGTCGAGAAGGGTGTTGACGATTTCGCCGCGGGTTTTCTCAACCAGGTAGTTGACGTAGCCAAAGATGCCACTGTGAGGTGAGCGAGTGAGCAGGGAGGAGGAGGAGGAGGGAGGGAGGGGGGATGAGGTGATGATGACACATACCACATTGTGAGGATAGAAGAAAGAGGGATCAAAAGCAGATCACAAACAAGCACGACAACACGACAAATCTGAAGCAAAAGCAGAGCAGAACGCGGAGGAGCACAGACGAGACGCGAGGTTCGACGCGAGATTCGACGCGAGATTCGACGCGAGATGAGTCGACGCGAGGAAATCGGGCGAGCGAACGGGGTATATAAGCGTAAACAAAGGAGCGCGGCTGTGGCGGTTGCTGTGGCAGCGGGCATGCGGTGCGGCCTGTGCGCGCCCTGGAAAGAGCAGGAGGACAACAAGCCTAAATATAGGCGCCCCCTGTCTCTGCGTGCTGCATCTGTGTATATGAGCTGCGTTACTGAGGCACGTCAGACGGGCGACTCTGCAGCTTAATCTGGGCGGGCAAGCCGGGCCTTTTTTAGGCTTCTCGGACAAACTCGCACGAGCTCGGACGGAGGCTGCGGAGGCGCCGTGTTTCGGCCTCGGGCAAGGCGAGCAGCAGAAATAGCAGCGCGCAAGAGGGCGATACTACAGAATAGTGTCATAATTAGATCTTCAGTACTGCCGAACTGGGTAATTCTTAATTTCTGATTGTGCTGGTGGTGCCTGGCCTGCACGCACCGTGCTTTTGTACACTGCTTTGTACACACCGCAGCACTCTGGCTCTTGCTGTCCGCAGCAGCAGCAGCAGCAGCAGCAGCAGCCTCGCACGGCGCAGCGCGTCGGAGAAGACACGCCGCGCTTCACCTGCCCTTTAAAAGCCCCCGCCCCCGCCCTCTCCTCACTCCCTCTCACGCCTCCTCCACCGCCAACCCCCCCTCCTCCTCCCCTCCCTGTCTCGCTCATCCTCCTCACCATGTGGTGCGTTCTTTTTCTGCTCCGCCGGCGCCCCGCTCCGTCCCCGTCACTAACTCGCTCCCAGCGGAATCTTCGGCTACGTCAACTACCTCGTCGAGAAGAGTCGCGGCGAGATCTTTGAGACTCTCCTCACCGGTCCGTCCTTGATCCCTTCTCCTCTTGTCCCCGATCTTTGCTCACACGTCTTTTGCTTTTCTCTAGGCCTCGACCGTCTCGAGTACCGCGGCTATGACTCCTCCGGCCTCGCCGTCGACGGCGACAAGCGCGGCGAGTCCTTCCTCGTCAAGCAGGTCGGCAAGGTCTCCGAGCTCCGCGCCCTCGTCAACTCCTCCGGCTACGACATGTCTCGCACCTTCGACTCCCACGTCGGCATCGCCCATAACCGCTGGGCCACCCACGGCCAGCCCTCGACCACAAACGCCCACCCGCACCGCTCGGATCCCACCGCAGAGTTCCTCGTCGTCCACAACGGCATCATCACAAACTACAACGCCGTCAAGGCCATTCTCGAGTCCAAGGGCTACATCTTTGAATCAGAGACCGACACAGAGTGCATTGCCAAGCTTGCAAAGTACGTCTACGACTCAAACAAGGGCCGCGGCCTCGACTTCACCGAACTCATCAAGCTCGTCCTGCTCGAGCTCGAGGGCGCCTACGGTGTCCTTGTCAAGTCCGTCCACTATCCCGGCGAGCTCATCGCCGCTCGTAAGGGCTCCCCTCTCCTCGTCGGCATCAAGTCCGAGCGCAAACTCAAGGTCGACTTTGTCGACGTCGAGTTCCCCGAGTACTCTGTCACACCTTCCGAGCACCCCGGCAATGCCACCGCTCCCCACAGTGCCGCTGGCCGCGCCAACGGCATCTCGCACTCGTCCCCTCTGCTCGAAATTCCCTCGATCGACACCACTCCTGCTGCGCCCTCGCCTAGTCTGCTCGGCCGGTCGTTCACTGGCGCCGCCAACGGTCTCCTTGTTCCCGGCGGCTCTGAGCTGCGGCACACCCAGTCGCGCGCGTTCATCTCCGACGACGGTATGCCTATTCCGACCGAGTTCTTCCTTGCCTCGGACCTCTCGGCCGTTGTCGAGCAGACGAAGAAGGTCATTTTCCTTGAGGACGACGATATCGCACACATCTACGACGGCGGTCTGCACATTCACCGTCTGCGGCGCGAGGAAGGCATGTCTGCGATCCGCTCGATCCAGACCATCGAGATGGAGCTCGAGCAGATCCGCAAGGGAAACTTTGACCACTTTATGCTCAAGGAGATCTTTGAGCAGCCCGAGTCAATCGTCAACACCATGCGTGGACGCGTCAACTTTGACTCGCACTCTGTTAAACTCGGCGGCCTGACTGCCTATCTTCCTGCGATCCGGCGGTCACGGCGAATTGTGATGGTCGCGTGCGGAACGTCATACCATTCATGCCTTGCTGCACGGGATTTGTTTGAGGAGCTCACGGATATTCCGATTTCGGTTGAGATTGCGTCGTACTTTATGGACCGGCGGCCGCCTTTGTTCCGTGATGACACGTGCATATTTGTGTCACAGTCTGGAGAAACCGCGGATACGATGGACGCCCTCAAGTACTGTCTCGAGCGCGGCGCTCTGTGTGTCGGCGTCGTCAACGTCGTTGGTTCGTCACTGTCACGCCAGACCATGTGCGGTGTGCATATCAACGCTGGTCCCGAGATCGGTGTTGCGTCGACCAAGGCATACACATCGCAGTACGTTGCGCTGGTTATGATGGCGCTGCTGTTGTCAGAAGACAGTTTATCAAAGCAGACGCGTCGGTATGAGATCATTGACGGTCTCAAGACGATCTCGGATAAGTTGCAAGAAGTGCTTAAATTGAACGATGTGATTCGCGATGCTGCAGACGCGATTGTGAATAAGCCTAAGATGCTGATTCTGGGTCGCGGGTATCAGTACTCGACTGCGCTTGAAGGCGCGTTGAAGATTAAGGAGATTTCCTACATTCTGGCTGAAGGTATCCTGACCGGTGAACTAAAGCATGGACCACTTGCGCTAGTGGAGGAGGATCTACCGGTGATTATGATTGTTACCAAGGACAAGATGTTTGACCAAGTGTATAACGGCGTCCAGCAAGTTTTGGCGCGATTTGGCAAGCCTATTTTCATTTCCACGAAAGGCGGTCCCAAGCTTGTTCAAGATCATCCTGAGAATGGACAAGGCAAGACATCGAGTGGTATGCCAGTTCTGAAGGAAAGCGATTACGTCAAGTTCGAGGTACCTGAGACCGTGGATTGTCTTCAGGGTATTTTGAACATTCTTGTGCTTCAAATGTTTGGATATTGGTTGGCTGTCAAAAAGAGTTATGATCCCGATCGGCCTCGGAACTTGGCTAAAGCCGTCACGACTGCTTAAAGATATATATATAAAACGTGTATTTAACATTGGATTGGTTGTTTGTTTCTTTTTTTTTTTGAAATCTCTGTGTTCTCAGTTCTCCTTCTTTTTGTCTGATTCGCTCGTTCATGTTGATGCGCTCGTTTTGAAGGGTATATACGATACAAGTAATATAGTAATCTCACGTTCCTTATGATTAAAGCGAGTATAGATACACATGCATGCAGCAAAGAGACGAAGATATTACAACAAAAAAAAAAAGCTAAAAAAAAAAAAAAGAAAAAAAAAAAAAAACAATGACCCAGATAGATATTCAAAAATCAAACACGAAAAAAAAAACAAATGCGTATACATTACACAGGATTTGACTTCATTTTGTAGTATATGTAGTCTCTTTCCTTTCTTCCTTATCCCAATTATGTTCCTACCATCCTTTCATCCAGTTCCTCCACCCATCCTTCCATCACCACCACCGAGATCATGATCATAACGCAGGTGATTTGGGCTTATACTCCTTTTTCTGAACAGCAACGTTCTTGATCGCAGCGGCGTCGACGAACCAGGTGACTTTAAACTTGGCACCTTCATTTACAAGCGAACACGGAAGTCCAGCCTCAGGGTCCTCAAAGATGGTTTTCAAGATATCGGCTTTAGAAGCGCCGAGGGCGACGAATGCAATTCTGTAGAGTTAGTACCATTGGTATGTTTTGGAAAGGGAAACGGGGGTGGAGTAGGCGTACCTGAGAGACTGAGTGACGACGGGGAGAGTAAGAGTGATGCGGCGTGGGGGCGGCTTGGGCGAGTCCTCGATCGGCGCGACCCAGGCGATGTTTTCGCGGAGAAGTTCGTGGCCGGGGAAGAGTGAGCAGGTGTGGCCATCGGGGCCACAGCCGAGAAGAAGAAGATCAAAAGCAGGGAGTCTGACAGAGTCTGGGGAAGAAAAAGGGGGGGCAGGGAGTTAGAGGAAAGCGAAAGCGAGGAAACGCGGGGGAGGCACCAAAGAACAGAGTGGAAAACATACCCTTTGCAGCAAAGCTCTTGATGAGCACTTTTTCGTACGCATCAGCGGCCTCGAGCGCGTCGTCGAGCAAGCTGTAGTCGATTGTCTGCACGGTGGGCTGGGGCGTGCCCTCGGGGAGGAGGTCGAGAAGACCGGACTTGAGCAGACCGAAGTTGCTCTCGGGGTCGTCGGCGGGAACGAGACGCTCGTCGGCGAAGAAGATGTGCCTTTACGATAACGGATCAGCAATTGCAGCAGCAATTATAGAGAAGAAGGGAACTGACCACTTTCCCCACTCGACAGCAGGGTTTCCGAGCAGCGCTTTCTTGAGATTAGCAACGAGCGAGCCGCCAGACACGCCGATTTTGAAGGCGTCATGACGCTCGAGAGCAGCGGCCTGGGCCTCGAGGATGTAGTCGGCAAGCGCCGGCGCCATTGACTCGGCGTCGCCGAAGGAGTAGATGAGCGGAAGCGAGGGCATTGGGTGATCGAGAGGGGCGGGGGAGAAAGGGGAAAGGGGGGAGGGAAGGGCGGAGATGGTTTGCGGAGACGTGTGAGAGGAGGCGGTGAGTTAAGATTGATTCTGCCAGCTGCGTGCGCTGTGTAACCAGCAATGCGCAGGCTCGGGCGGTGGAGCCGTGCCCAGAACTGCGCGCGTGCCGAGATCTGCGCCGGCGCCCGTATCGCGCCCCGCGCGTCGCCCGCATCACGGTCGTTGCAGCCGCAGTGACGATCGACGCGGCTTCGACGGCCAGTCGCACCTGTACTACGTGGGGTCGCACACAGCACGCTGCGCCCCGCATCCTTCTTCGGAGTGCTGCCTGAGTCCTCTGGCCGTGAAGTGCTCTGCAGACCCCTCCGCAGACTGCTGCACGCAAGCCGTGTGACTCGCGATCACGGATCACGGATCACGGATCACGGATCACGTCGGCGTGATCCGCTCGCTTACATCACGTGCACGCCAGCAGACCGAAGCACCGACGTCATTTTCCGTATCGCTAATTCGAAGACCTGGATCTCATATCTGCATGCACTCCCCCTCCCCACGGCCCCCTCTCCCTCTTCACACTCCTCCGTACACGACCCAATGGATCTCGCACAGACGCTGCTCGACCGTGAGCTGCGCTTTCCGGCGTCCCGGCGGCGACGACGTGGACTCGGTACTGGTGGCGTTGGAAAACTGTACTCTGCGCCAAAGTTTGTCCGCGAACTCGAACTCACTCATCAGTTGTTTGGGTATGTACACTCGACGTCTCCGCCTGTCATCGGACTAACAATCGTAGTCATCGAGGCTGTATCAACGCGCTTAATTGGTCGCCGGACGGTATTCTCCTCGCGTCCGGCTCCGACGATACGTATGTGAATGTCTACACCACCTCACTACCAGACTACCCTCTTCTTCACCGGTTCGCGACTGGCCATACACGCAACATCTTCTCCGTAAAATTCATGCCGCACTCTGGCAACTCTACACTCATCACCGCTGCTGGTGATAGTGAGATCCGTGTGTTCGACATCACGCGTCTTGATCTACGTCCCGTCGTATATCGCGCCTTCAAAGATCGCGCAAAAAGAGTACTCCCTGACGGAAACAGCCCCCATGTCTTTCTCGCGTGTTCCGAAGACGGGACTGTTCGTCAATTTGATCTACGACAGCCTGCGTCCCGGTACTCGTCATCCGACACCCCATTGATTTCATACTCGAAACAGTCAATCTCGCTCACTGCGTTCACGCTCGCCCCACAGCAACCACAGTACATCGCGCTCGGAGGATCACATCCAAGCCTTTTTCTGCATGATCGACGGTACATTAAGCAGCCTGTCAACCCGACATGGAATGTTCCTGCTGATCATGCGTCCAACACACAATGTGTCAGAAGATTCGTGGTTGGTCAAGCAGCAGACGCGCACATCACTTCCGCGCGGTTTTCAAACGCGAATCCAAATGAACTGCTTGGAAGCTGGTCTGCTGATAATGTCTATCTTTTTAATATTCACGATAACCCATCATCGACCGCTTCATCATCTCGTACCTTTAGCACATCATCACGAGCCCCGAAACGAAGAGCATCAGCCTCAGCCTCAACCACAGCATCATCAATCTTTCCTCCTGATTTGCGGTCTAAAATGGCTGTGTTTCAAAGACTACGATATCGTTTCTTCATGCAGGATATTGAGAGACTAGAGTATGCTCCATTGTTGGATGATTTGCTCGGTACATTTGAAGAGCATGACTTGCCGCTTACGAGGGCGCAACTTAAGGTCTTTAGAGTGCTTATTGCGTTTAACCAGTTTCATATTTACAGGCAGAAATCAAGTCGGTATCCGGTAACGCTGAGAGCTCATTCCCTTGACGCCGATGTTCTTTCAAATTATGAGACAAATCAGGGCAACACATGCACGCGAAGTTGGCGAAATGGAAGGTACTCGCAAATCAAAATACCTGAAGGCTGGACACCGCGATATGACTTAATTCGACTTCTGCTTAATCAGTGCTTCCGCTCTGACGACGAGGACAACTTGCTTGCATCGGCCGTGACGCTGGAGTGCTATGATGATAGATTTCAATTTCCATCAAACGATCCCTCTATGCATTGGTTTTTCGTGCACGGATTGCGTCCTCAAACAGACCGAGCTACTGCGCGAGAGATTATGTCTTTTGAAATACCAGATGAGGAAATATTGCCAAGGATTATGGTATTACTCCGTCTTGAAGCGTCTCGAATTACAAAAGGCGTACTTGAGCGTGCGTTTGGTAGGTCATGGGCTGATGATAATGGAGTGAACGAAACCTCCCCTGTCATTGATGCGTTGAATGAACTATGGGGGGAGTCGTATAGTTCTGCTGAATCCGAGTTTAGAGAATCTAGCGAGGAGTATGAGAATATTGTGATGACTAGGTTGCAGAATGATTTGGTTCCGGATTTGGACGAAGAGGCAGGTGACGGGGATTGGAGTGAGAGTGAAGGATCTGTTGCTGCTAGGGATTTTTCAGACGTGAGTGATGAGGAATATGATTATCATGGGTATGATTACGATGACTATGACAACGACGACGACGACGACGACGACGACGACGAGATGATTGAGTCTGATTCCGACATTTCCGCACCCGTTTCTGACGTCCAGTCACGCGTTCCAGCCGTTTATGCACGCCGCAGTTTTGCAGGGCATTCGAACGTACAAACAGTCAAGGATGTTAATTTTTTCGGCAAAGGTGATGAATACGTAATGTCTGGATCTGATAGCGGTCATTTATTCATTTGGGATCGCGACACAAGTCGTCTTGTTAATGTTTTCGAAGCGGACTGTGAAGTGGTTAATGTGATGCAACCGCATCCTCAGTTGCCACAGATTGCGGTGTCTGGGATCGATCGGACAGTCAAAATCCTGTCACCGTATTCACTGGACTATACACCTGACGACGAGCCAACTTCGTTTCTATCACGAGATGAATTGAAAGCATGGAGAGAAGAAGCTACCAGATTGCGATATCCTAACTCACATCTGTTTCCAAGACCAAAAGGTGATTATTTTGTTACTGTGCCAATCGACCGTCCGTCACGAAGAGGCTTCGCAGGCGCTCTTGCTGTTTCTAGTAGGTATGCACCAGATGATACGAGCGAGTGGCTTAATATCGAGAGATTACATCCTACAGAAGTAGTTCTTCTCCGTGAAGCAGCAGCGTACACGCATGCGTGGACGTCTTCAGCATCAGGCACGATACCATCATCTTTCGATAACGGTGACCGGATATCTCGAGATGCACTTCGTCGTATATTTGAAGCATCAAACGCACCACGTAAATTTCTTGGTCCGAGTATTAGTGCGATGTGGGATGTCGATGGGATTGTGGAACGGAATGGAGAAGCTTCAGCACAAGGAATCGCAGAAGCGAGGTTTGCGAGGTCGTTGTTGTCGCATTTGGCGGAGAGGTTGAGAAGGAGAAGAGCGGCTGGTGCAGCGGGTGGTGCGGGGAGGGATGAGGATGAGAACGAGGATGAGGGGGAAGATGAGATGGATGCTGGGGTGGAGAACGGGGAGTGTGTGATTTCATAGGTAGCATACGGATGGGCGTTATTGAACATTGTAAAAACAAAAAGAAAAAGAAACTCCATGTACTATATACTGCACCACCGCCACAGCCTGATATAACAAAACCCAGTCAATCAACAACGCCAAAGAATCTAATACCCTGCTGGTACCTGAGGAGGAGGGCCCATAAGATTAACATCACGCGGTAAAGGCATTCCAGAAGAAGGATGAGGTAGCGAAGCTCTATAATCAGCAAACCAAGGGTGAGCTAGGGCTTCATGAGCCGAGATTCTGTTTTCGGGTCTGAGTTGGAGAAGAGCAGCCAAGAGGTCGATTCCGATGTTGTCTATTTTGGGAAGGATTGCGTGGAGATCTTGGGGTGGGTAGATTGGGAAATTAGGTCGGTAGTTTGGAAGCTGGGAAATATGCGGCCAGGTTGCTTCGGATGGAGTGCCTAGGAGACGGAATATGCGCTGGAGCTGATCTTCGTTCGTGCTTCCGGGAAACAGTGGACGTCCAGTGTACATTTCTGCCATGATGCAGCCTGCGGACCACATATCGATTGAGGTAGAGTATGTTCGGGATCCAAGGAGGACGTCGGGGGCACGGTACCAGAGAGTGACGACTTCGTTTGAGAATGTATTGACGGGAATTCCAAACGCCCTCGCGAGTCCAAAATCACCGAGTTTAAGCTGTCCTTTTGCGTTGATGAGTAGATTTTGCGGTTTCAAATCGCGATGAAGAACTCGACTATCATGACAAAATGCAATCCCGCGGAGAAGTTGATACATGAATGATTTGATCGTGACTGGATCAAGCGCACCATGTTCGCCGCCTCGAGAGTCCATGTATTTCTTGAGATCACGATCCATGTATTCAAAGACCAGGTTCAGTTTGTTTTCAGTATGAATGACATCATGTAGCGCGACGACGTTTTCATGTTTGAGTTCTTTCATGAGTGAAATCTCACGAATCGCAGTGGACGGCGTTCCTTCTTCCGAGTCTAGATTGATCTCCTTCAGCGCGACAAATTCTCCAGTCGCGCGATTACGCCCTTTATAAACAGTCGCATACGTTCCCTCGCCTAGTTTCTCAAGTTGTTGATATTGCGACGGTCCGCCTGACATTTGAGCGTTGGTTGAAGTGGGGCGAGGAGCGGTGTTGTGAAGATGATTGAGCACGGGATCGGTAGATGTGTGAAGAAGATTCGAGATTGTCTGAGTGGGTAAGGATGGACGCGGAGGTCCGGAAAAGGGAGGAGAAGCCAGGATAGGTGGTGGTGAAGGTGGTGAGGATCGCGAGAGGGGGGATATGTGAGTGGATGTGTGGATAAGAAGGGGATTGGGGAGCGGAGAGTAAGCGTAAGCCGGGGCGGAGGTGTGTTGTACCTGTATAGTTCAGTGCTTCATCCCAACCTCCGAGAACCTCCACAACCACGCGTCTGAATTTACATCTCTGCCACACTTTAGTGTTCCTTTTGCTCCTGAATTGTTGTCTTCTCGTGGGACAGTTGCTGCCCCGGGCCCCCTCGCATCAAGCGTACGAGTGAGTACGATACTCTGTTCGGATCGCCAACCTTTCTCCGTTGCCATCCTTTTCCAGATATTCAATTATTCTCGTATTCAGTAATCTATATGCATAGCAAGTTTTTCTGTTATTTGATTCTATGGTCGCTTGCTTAATCTCCTCCCAAAACCCATTCTCCGATTCCGTTCCACCTTCCGCCTTCTTTCGTCCACCATATATCCACCGTCTCTCCATGGACATTTTCCAGATGAAGGCGTATTTGGAAGGGCGAAATAAGGCCAAAGCTTTTTGCTGCTATCATGAGCCAGGCGACTGCCAGCGCAGCCCCACAGATCAAGAAAAAACAATATCAAAGTCGTACAAAGAGCGAAGCGTCTGTACTGTCGTTTGATAAAGCTTAGCCAGATCAAGTTGCAGGTTTCAAAGCTCGAGATCTGGACCCCATTCTTGCTCGACTAGGATACATGCCTGCGTGCTATATACCGCTCCGAACTTTGCTTTTGACGTTGATATACTAGACACTGTGCATGCAATGGGAGCGCTTGGATGCGCCCGCCTTTACACGATTTGGAATGGAATCATGAGACGATAAAGCGAGTTATCTAATTCGGAATTACCGAATTTGAATGAGCAGATGACTGTCGCATACCGCAAACTGGTACAAATCCGAAAAGACTCATTGCTGAAGCGTTCATGGAGTCGAAAGCGACAACATCTCCGATGAGCGCATTTTGCCTCTCGAACATTTCTGTCCTGCATATATTGCAAAAGTGCGACTTGAGGATTTCAGAGTTCGGATTACAGTATGGTTATCGGGCGCCGAACGAACCGTTATTATTTTATCACATTTGTTTTTGGCTGTAGTGGAGGTGCAAATAATCTAATAATTGTAGTATTATGAACAAAGTCTCTCGATCAACGTGCGTGACGAAGAGTTGGACCTGAAATCTCTCAGGCCAACAATCTAGAGCCGCTTTCAGCACATTCAGAATCCACACAATCGGACGACGTTCGTGATATATACATTTCAAAGTTATGTATTGGGGTTTTCCGGTTTTAAATTATTTTTTATATACTTTTACAACGCCGATTTCCAAGAAAAGCAGACACAAAATAACATTACTTTTTTCTTTTCTTTTGCGCCACCAAACAAACAAAACAAAACAAACAAAAAACTATCAAAAAGCCGAAACATGCTTTGCGTAACTCAATCACTCAGTCACTCACTCACGGATCAATTATGACAATGAAAATGAAAATGAGAATGAAAAATGAGAATTTGAAAAAAAAAAAAAAAACAAAAAAAACAAAAAACAAAAAATTAGTGAAGTGAAACGACATTCAAGCCTTCGAAATAGACTTTGACCGCGACTTTCTCGACTTCTTTTGCGCATTCGCGGGTCTTGGTGACGCAGAGAGAGAAGATGACTTGGATGACGACGACGACGACGACGACGACGACGACGACGACGACGGCGGCGAGGATCTTGGTGATGCCGCGGCGGAAGTAGATGATCTTGGCGACTGCGGTGATGCGGGAGCAGATTGTGAGCCGTTGATAGGACGGATGACGACACGCGCACCACCTGATTTCTTGACTCTGCCGGTCGCTTCAGCCTTGGAGTTGGCCGTGACCAAAGTCGCGCCGTCGGCAGCAACAGAGGCGTAGTCGAGTGGCTTTGCGAGCTCGGTGGGAGCCTCCTTGGGCATCGACTCGTCAGTGTTGGACTTTTCGGGTTCCTTGTCCTCAGCTTTCTGTGTCTCGGGTGCCTCGTCGGGCTTGGTTTCATCCTCAGACTTTTTATCCGCGATATCGTTATTGGCCTCTTTATTCTCAGTAGTCTCAGTTGGTTGAGCAGCAGGCTGGACAGCAGGCTGGCCAGCAGGCTGAGCAGCCTGCTCCTCGGCCTGCGCAGGCTTCGGCTGCTCAGGCTGCTGCTTCTGTAGCTGTTGCTGCTGATGCTGCTGCTGGAGGTGAGGTGGGGGAATCCAAAGACCGTTGTCATTGACCGGAACGAACGGAGGAGCGCCAGGGTACATCTGACTGAATTGACCAGGGTTATACATCATTTGTCCGTTCATTTGTCCATTTTGCATCTGGCCCATTGGGTACTGCATACCAGCAGCAGCGGCAGCAGCAGCGGCCGCCTGGTTCATGAAGAAAGGAGCAGGCTGGGACATGTAGCCGGTAGCCGGATCAGGGTAGAAATTAGGCTGGTCGTGACGACGAACGTTGCGAGGGTTACGGTATCCGTTACTTGCGCGACGAGGAGGAGGAGGGGGACCAGGGGCGTAGTAGTCCTGATGATGGCCGCCGAAGTTACCTGCGAACGGGGAAGGTGCATAATGTGGAGATGCGACGTAAGACCGGTCGTCGTGGTAGAACTGGGAGCGAGAGGACGAAGGACGGGAGTTGGGGAAGCGGTCGATGCGGACGGTGAGAGGACGGCCTTGGAAATGAGATTCATCCAAAACCGAAATCACGTACTGCGCGTCATCCTCTGATCCGAATCGAGCAATGGCAAAACCACGGGACTGGCCGAGCTCGTTATGGATAATTTCGAGGGAGACGGGAGGGATGAGGCGACTAAGGTAGGCAAAGAGGTCGACATACAAGGTTGAGAAAGGGATGTTTCCGATGAAGACGCGGCAGTAGTCGAGACGATCGGAGACGGAGCCGTCTGCGGAGCCAGTGGTGGTGGAGCTGGCCATGGTGGAAGGCAACATGGAGCCGGAGACGATGGGGTACCCGAGCTCAGTGGAGCTGAGGATGGAGTCGCTCGAGGCAATGACAGGGCCCGGAGCGGGAGTGGTTGCGGAGGTGGAAGTTGCAGGGCCAGTGGCGGGGCCGGAGTCGGAGGAGCCAGAGTCGGAAATGGTGACAGAGACCGGAGCCGGTGCCGGGGCCGGCGCGGGGGCCGGCGCGGGGGCGGGGGCGGGGGCGGTGATGACAGCGGGAGAGGAAGTGGCAGCCATGATGGGTTGACGGTTGGGGAACAGTAGTGATGCGGGACGCAGAAGAGGAGGGATAGCGCGCTGCAGTGAGGTCAAGCGAGAAGAAAAAGAAGAAGAAGAAGAAGAAGAAGAAGAAGGAAGAGGGAGGAGAGCAGGGGAGGGAGAAGAGAGAATAGGACGAGCGGAGAGAGCGCGACCGTGCCAGAGGTAGCCGTCGAGGAAATCTGATGAAAGGGACGGCGGGAGGGTTTATATGTTAGCTTCATCACGAATCGTCAGGATTCAGCAAGGTTCGTCACGGCGGGGAGCCACGCGGCGGCGGCCTGGCGAGCGACGAGGGGGCGGAAGAAGAGAAAAGAAGGAGAGGACGCACCGAGGCAGCGCGAGGCAGCAGCGTGGCCGCGGAGGACGAGCATTCCGGCGCCTTGCGAGAGTTTGTTATTGTCGGATGTGAAGACTTCTGCGCGGACGATTTCGGCCACAGGCACGATTTGCTTGACGAGGTCCTTGAGTTCCTGCCAGCGGACGACGTAGGGAAGCTGCGAAAGTGAGCAGGACCGAACGAGCGATAAAAGCGTGTCAGCGCTGTCGTAATACGCACGTTTGTCACGGCCAGCGCTACGGGCGGACCGCCGGACAGCGAGCCGCCGGGGTCGGGCGTTCGCGGGGCCATTAGAGCGCGCGAGGGTGCTTCGTGGCGGTGGTGGATGTCGTGAAGGGGGTGGTGGATGTCGTGGAGGCGGTGTAGTTTGTCTGCGGAGACTCGCCAGGGCGCACCGGTTTCATTTTAACCAAGTTCGCGCGGCTCAAACGCACGTGCGTCGCACAACGGCCCCTGTGGCGCAGGCACAATCTTCATATTAGACTTTGTTGCTTACATCGGCCGGACTACACAAAACACTTGCTCGACGCGCTCGACGCGCTCGACGCGTCCCTCACGCGTCCAGGATCCCGCGCAACAGCCATCCACGCAACTACCTCGATCGCACTCCGACTCACTCTCCACTCGTCCCTTCCAAACATCCTCCACCGCACACCCGCACCCGCGCCCGCACCCGCGCCCGCGCCAGCCGGATCATGTCTGCGCACCGCCGTCTCCAGCACAAACGACACCTTCACGCCCTTACTCCGATCGCGCACCGTCGCGCCCGCCCACGCATTCAGCTCGACCGACGCAATCCGACCGATGTGTCCAGCTACTGCCCACACCCACGTTTCCGCCACCACCACGCGTTCAATAGCAACACCAGCATACTCGGTCTCCCGAACAACACGCACGCGAACCCGCTCACTCTCAACCCCACGCGCCCAAACAGAAACTTCAAATCTACCCCCTGCACGCACAACACACGCATTCTTCACAACAACCGTGCCAAGCGCATCAGACACCCGATTCACTGTCCCCGCGTACCCCAGCGCAGCTATCGCGCGCACAGTCAATGGGTAATACACAATCTCCACGGCGTCTCGCAATTCAACCTGCGTCACGACACCTCCTCCTCGTCGTTTCCAAACACCACGAGGAAACGCATCAACTTGCACCACAAAACTCAGCATATACCTCACTCGTACTTTTCGAGTCGGGATATACCCCGGTCCAAACTCCTTCGGCATCCGTATATCAATAACTCCCCGCTGCGCCATCCCCGTCGGCAACTTACTCACACCGCAAAAATAAACTCCTTCAACTCCATCCACAGTCCTTACGCACGACAAGTACATCGCACAACTTGTAACCCTTACAACGTTCCTCTGCAACTGCATCGTATACCGACACGGGAACACCTCCCCCGACGCTTGCAGCGCCGTCGTAACCTCAATCTTCACTCCATTCCTCCACCGCGACAACCTCCCGTTTCCAGTAATCCATTTTGTAACACACCCAGGCCCACCATTTGGCTCAATCTCTGAAAACTCATACACCTCCGCCCGGTAGCCAGGTATCTTCCGCTCTCCATCCATCCGTCGTCGCGACGGCGTAGACGTATTCAACGCTCCAACTGACTCTCTCCTATCTTCACTGCATATAGGGTATATCGCTGACGCATCACATGCGAACGGTGCCCCGTTGGTGGTGGTATTTGTGCAGTCTGTAAGTCGCCCACTTAACCCATCGCCTGCACCGCCTGCACCGCCACCAGCGGTCAACCACGACGCGTCACGCACGTTGGGTATTTGGAACCTAGATTGAAAATCAAATGTCATCTGACGCGGTTTTGCACTTTTCACTTTCCACGTGTGGGAGGGGGGGGTATCAAGGTGGAACGTGTGCTGAACTCGGAGGGGCGGAACTTCAGAGTGCTGTGTTGTCCTTTCAAGCTGGCGCGTGTTGGGAGGTTTGTATATACTTTACGCACGCGGCGTAACGTCAATAAAACGGCCGCCCGCTTTGCCATTTTCTAGGAGATTCAGCACAGAATCGCGAGTCCACTGCAGGCATATACATAATTATGGGACATTGGCCATGTTTATAGTGCGTATAGAGTGAATGCACACCAACCAATCCATTCAAAAAATGAACAAAATGAGACAAAAAGAAACAAAAAAACAATTACAACAACAAAAAATGCAAACATGCGAGTAGTGCACGCACAATATCCTCTCGATAATCCTACTCCTTCTTTCCCTCGTCCTCCTCATCCAACAAAACCTCCTCCTCCCTCGCTCCATTTTCATACACTTCCTCATCCTCCTCCTCCTCCTCATCATCATCATCATCCACCCCTTCAATCTTTGGAAACCTACTCTCAAACTCACTCTTCCACTCGACGGGATTACTCTCATGCACGAATTTCCGAAGTACTTTTGCAGACTTTGGTTTCACCGCCGGACTTCGCTGCTGCTGCTGCTGCTGCTGCTGCTGCTGGATAGGTGACGCGTTTGAAATCGTTGTCGCAGGACTACTAGGTGCAGTCTGCAATTTCACCGGCTTAGGAGGCGGTAACGGTTTCCGTTCCACTACCGACGCTGCAGGTTTCACGCTTTTGAACTCGCGCACGTCGTCTCGTGCATCGCGAATCGTAGCGTCCGCAGCAGCAAGCTCACGTTTCGCTGCTGCAGCATCAGCGTAATGGCCGTATCCTGTAGCTGACGACGACAACGACGATGACGTCGGTGATGAACTCGCCATAAGTGATTGCATCCGCGCTTTGATACTCCCTCCCGTAGCTGCTGACGCGGAATTAAGTGATGATGTTCGCGCCGGTGGTCGTATGCTATTCGTAGTCGTCGTCGACGACGCAAGCTTGGCGCTAGGCAGAAGAGTGGGTGTCGTCGTGCTTGCACGCTGTGGCGTCGGTCGTATAGGACCTTCCTTACTCGCCATCCCTCTTGGCCGTTCACTGATACTTGCTGCGGAAGTCGTAGTCGATCCACCTAGTCCAGCAAGTGTTTTGCTCAACAACCTCTGCTCCGCCGTCTCCTTTTCTTTCTCTTTATCCTTCTCCTTCTCCTTCTCCTTCTCCTTCTCCTTCTCCTTCTCCTTCTCCTTCTCCTTCTCCTTCTCCGCTTTGAGTCCCATTCTACCCACACCAGTCGCAACACTTTCCACAGTCGCGCTACTCGAGGAATGCGACGAACTACTTCTGAAGATCGAAGGTTTACGAATATGCATTCTGAACCCACTTCCACTTCGCTGCGGTTCCACACTCGGTGGTCGTTTCTCCGGACTCGGCGTCCGTCGTCGACTAGATTGCGGCTCTTCAAATCGCCTGAACGCTTCACTGAATTTACCCGAAAGTTTCCTGCTCGGAAGTGTAGTCGGTGGAGTCGATACCGCAGCATTAGCATGCTTCGAATGTTTTCCTCCACCAGTGGTGCTGCCGGTGGACACACTGCGCTTCTCGCCAGTGAGGTTGATTGACGCGCGGAACGACCCACCCGTAGTCGAGTCCAGCGCTTTGAGAAACTCCACAGACGACTCAATATGTTCCGACGCATTCGAAGCACCCGTGTTCACAGCGTCCTGCGCATGCACACTTCCTCCTGTTCCAAGCGACTTTAAAAAGTCCACAGACGACTCGATGAACATGCTAACCGGTCTGCTATTACTAGTTCGACGATTGAGTTCCACAGACGAATGACGAGAAAACGACGGCGTGACTCCGCGAGATGGTGGGCGAATACTGTTTCGTGATGCAGGACGCGTGGTATCGCTTGATTGACTTGGGGTACGAGACATGGCTTGCGGCGCACGTGCTGAGCTGCGTCGAAGAGTCGCAGCTGAGGACGAGGTCGTTGTTGTGAGAGCTGGAAAGCGCGAGGAAATCGCTGCGTCGGCATACTCAAGTTCGGATGCAGGTGGTGGAGGAGATGGGGATGGAGACGGCGCAGGAAGGTAGGAAGGGTAGTTGATTGTGTCGGACGGCGTGGTTAGCTCGTCTGCTGCTGGCGCGGTCGAGTTGGTGGAAATGCTGATTGATGATGGTGGTGGAACCCGGCCGCGACGCATGGGCTTGATGTCGGGAATCGTCTGTTGTGATGATGGTCGCTGGTCACGCTCGTAGCGCACGATGTTGCCGCGTCGCGGAGGCTGTGTTGTGCTTGTTGTGCTGGGTGTGCGGGCTGGCATGCGTGGCGGTGGCATACGATCGCGATCGCGGTCTCGTGCTTCCAGAGAGTATTTCTTTGTTTTGTCAGTATAACTTTCTTCGTTCAAAGGATTGGATACTCACATCGGGAATGGGCACGCGGAGGCCGCGAAGAGCGCACGATTCTGCGAGGACTTGGTATATATTCGGACGATCTCTAGGATTTTCACGCATCATTGCGGTCATTAGCCGTTTTATGCGAGATGTGTATGTCGGATGTGGCGGGAAAGTGAATTGGGCGTTGAGGATTGCGAGTTGGCCGTCATGTTCAAAAGGAGTGGTGTAGTAGCATAGTTTGAAAAGAAGAACGCCAAGGGCCCAGATATCTGCCTTTTCATCAATTGGAAGACGGCGATACACGTCGACCATTTCAGGAGATCGGTACTGCATTGTAGTGTGGCGTTGGATATCGTCCTCGATGGCGCGACACTCGTCGCCAGAAGCACCGGGCGGGATGGGAGGGGACGCGGAGCCAAAGTCACAGAGTTTGAAACGACCGGTATCGGAGATAAGAACGTTTTCGACCTTGAGATCGCGATGAACAAGTGGCGGATCAAGATAGTGCATGCAGGCGACACCTTCGGCAACGTCGCAAAATATCTTGAGAATCTCGTCTTCGGTGAATCGGTGCTGGAGACGCGTGTTCATGTAGTCGATAAGACCGCCACCAGCGCAGTACTCCATAAGTACAAAGACCTCGTAACCACCTGCTTTGAGATGAGAGGCGTGGGAGTCTATGTAGTCGACGATGCATCTGTTGCCGCGTAGCCGTTTCTGCATTGTCAGTTGGGTGCATGGGAGAGGGATGAACGCAAGGACCAGGAACAGACCATTGTGTCGACCTCGATGCGAAGAAGGTTGAGATTTTCCTTATCCGGAACAACGACGCGCTTCAAAACAGCAAGATCCGTGCCGTTAATGACTCTATCGAGCCGGACGACATAGACGTGGGCAAATCCGCCTGGAAAGCAGGTACATTCGGTGTTAGCAGCTGTTTCGCCCTTTGGCGGGACCCCAAGGGGATCAATTGTGGTACGAACCCTCTGCAAGGTACTGCTCGACGGTGACATTGTGCGATCCAACAATGAGCGGCGTGCCAGGGTAGTACGTTCCCGGGGGCACTGATTTGCGGGGGATGGGTGCCTGTGGAGGCGGTTGCTGCTGCTGCTGCTGAACGGGCGCGGGGGCGTAGTACGCGGCGGGAGTGGTGGGGGCGGACTCGACGGCGTAGTAGACGACGCCCTGCTGGACAGGCGCGTAGAGCGGATCAAGAACCGCATAGGCCTGGGCCATGGTGGTGAGGGGGGAGGGGGGAAGAACTGGGTGGTGAAGGGGGACGGGAGGAGGTCGTCGAGACCAGACCAGGCTCTGTTGTGGGATCGCCCTGTCGTGGTGCTCATGTTGTGTACAGCTGCGAGATGCAGCCATTGTCAGCAAGGGGGTGTTGTGTCTGTAAGCAGAAAGAGGGGTGCGTGGTGCTTGCACTGTGCGTGCACACAAGACCCGCACCTGACTTTCCCTGCGTACCCTGGCGCCGCCAAAAGCTTAAATTGCTGAGACATGCTCGCTAAAATTCAATTTTGGGGTTGTCACGCGCGAGGCGTTTTCGAGATGACATCCGGTGATGGGTGTTCGTCGGATACGGCGTGAGTTGCGTGTTCTGCACGGTTTAGAAGTAGCTAATGTATAGTATAGTTATAGCTTGTAGAAGCAGTAAAAAGTAAACAATGCAGCTCTGTCACGGCCAACGGTGTCCAGCTGTACCACGTCGTACAGTTTCGTGCTACCGGCACTCACCGAGACATCCGCTTATAATTTCTCGCCGTTTGGTCGACTTCGTGCGACCATTTAAAGCCCCCTGTTTCCCTGCTTCCCCCGTCCCGCCTCTTCTCCTCCTCCTCCTCCTCTTTGTTTATCATCATCTCCACCAACCCCCTCCGGCCTGGAGATGGCCTTCCGCCTCTCCGCAGCGCTCTTTGCAGCGCTCACGCTCCTCGTCCTCGCCTTCCTCCTCCTCCCGCCTCCGTTTCTCCCTCTCCCGCTTTTCCCCAAGTCCGCCGTCTCCTCCTCCTCCTTCTCCTCCTCCTCCGCCTCCTCCTCCTCCTCCACCACCCCCACCACCCCACCGCCCACCGACGCCCTCCTCGTCCTCGTCTCTACTTCCTCCGCCGTTCTCTGGCGCCGTCTCCCCGTCCACCTCTCCACCTCCCTCCGAGACGTCCCCCACTTCCGGATCTACTCCGACGCTTCCGCAACCATAGCCGGCATTCCCGTCATTGACTGCCTCGCAAACGTCTCCGCCGTCCTCAAGCGTTCCGATGACTTTGCTCCCTACCGTCTTGCTCAGCGTCTTCTCCTTCTCCACGGCCACGCGCAGCCACCCGACGACGCCGAACTCGACCGCATCGACAAACAAAATCCCACCATCTCCCCATCCCCAAGTGCTCGCCTTCCCTTTCAAATCACCCGTGATCCGGGCATCGGTGGACCCGGCTGGGTTCTCGACAAGTACAAGAACCTGCCCATGCTAGCCCACGCATGGCGGACTCGTCTGCCTCAGACAAAATGGTTCGTCTTTGCCGATGCAGACACCTACGTTCTCTACGCTCCTCTTGCCCGCTGGCTCGCAACCCTCGACCACACTCGGCCGCTCTACATTGGTAGCCGCGTCACCATGCCTGAAGACGAGGCTGACTTTGCTCACGGTGGCTCCGGCGTCGTGCTCTCTTACGAAGCAATGCGCATCCTGTTTGACAGCACAGACAGTGATGGCCTTGTTGCCGAGTTTGAAATGCAAGCCATGGACGACTGCTGCGGTGACCACGTCCTTGCTGCCGCTCTTGCCTCTCGAAACGTCACTCTTGCACCTGCGTCCTTTACCAACCACAGGTTTCAAGGAGAACCTCATTACTCTGTAGGCTTCTCGCCCGCCACGCTCAACTCTCAAATCTTTTCCTTTCACCACCTCAAACCCGCAGACTTTAGTGAAATATACGAAATGCAAAAGGATTTACCAGACGGACACGCGCCTCGCTATATTGATGTTTACAACCGCTTTATGAAACCATACATCACAGACGCGCAACGCAGCGCGTGGGACAATGCAGCTGATGATATCGAGTACATGCGTCCAGACGTCGAAGCTGCAACAGAAGCTTTTTCACCGGGATCATACGGCGCGTCTCGCACTGACCCGGCTCCAGATTCAAACGCACCGTACGCTTCTCTTGACAACTGCGGCCGCGAATGCGAGCGTCTGAATAAATGCCTGCAGTATCGCTATATTGACGGATACTGCGGTATTGGTACTAGCGTCCGGCTGGGCAAAGCGGCGCCGCCGCCGCCATTGACTACGCAAAGTATGTTTGATGATACGGATAACGTCGACTCGTCGGCGCCAATAACTTGGGTTTCGGGGTGGATGGGTGATCGCATTTCGGCGTTGGTTCAGCATGGTTCTAATTAGTTTGTCATTTTTGGTATAATGTATAATTACAGGAGTTATGAATATGTTTCCTTTCTTGTCACATCACTTTTTCACAAATCGCGCTTGCAGCCACACTCTAAACATTTTAAGCCTCCGCTTGCGATTCACAAGCAACCGTCTATCCGTTCCGATTTTATCCACGCCAAACTTTGCCCCAAAGATTTTATCCAACTCCTCCTCTGTGAAGAAATACACTCTCGTTCCATCTCCACGAACATAAAAACTCTCATCAAGCAATCTCCCACTCTTGAACCGCAACTGCGCCATATCATACCGCCCATAATCACGGAACAAAATTTCTCCTCCAGGTTTCAAAAGCCTGTCCAGATTCGCAACAGCAGCGTCCCATTGATCTGGCGCCAACGCGGAGAACACAAACACCAGAATAATAAAGTCAACACTGTGTTCTTCCAAGCCGGCTGGAAGAGGCGTATCTGCACTAGCCGCCAGATCCCAGACGTCTGCTTTTGCATGCTTCGGGTCGAACTCGGCACTTTCCTTCACAAGTTCCACCGCTCGTTTCGAGAAATCCACGCCAACAATCTCAAACTCTTCGTTTTCATTCGCAGCTAGAATAGGAAACAGTGTATTTCCCGCTCCACACCCTACTTCTAGCACGACCTTCTTACCCGCGCCTTTCTTGGTCGCATGCTCATAAATCGACGGAAACTCCAACTGCAACCACTTCCTATCCTTGAAGAAATTCGCCTTGTTGTTCCGATAAAACATATCCCAATACCGCGCAGGATTCGCCATATACTGGCTCTTGTCGAACCCGCTCACCGGCGCATTTTTCTGCGCGCTGATTCGCGACTGCGCGTACTCATCCTGCTCACTGTCCCATTCAACGTGGTCCCACGCATTGTGATCCCATACCGCCGCCTCGTCTTGCAGATACCGCTGCCCGAACTGAAACGGGTCGTCCCGCCCAAGCCGAGTATCCTCCTCAATCTTTAGATTCGCAACGGCCTCGCTCACGTCGCTCGCGTCGCCTTCGAGTGTCATGTTGCTGGTGTGTGTGTGAAGAGTTGTGAGTCGTGATGGGGTCTGCGATTGCCGGCGCTGTGTGTGCAGAAATATATTTTTTCTTCCCAAACGGGTCGAAAACTCCCAACGCCGCGCATCACAAGTTCACAGGGTCGTGATATCTCCAACGACACGACCACGACACCACCACAATCAATGCCCGCGCATGCTCTCCTCGTATCTCTTCACGCGTGAGCTGGGTCTCACGCATCCCCGCGATCTGCGTTCCGCTCAACTGCGAAAACAGTACTCGACCCTCGTTCGTTCTGAAACCCGGTACTTCCCCACCCGACACTCAGGAACCGTCAACGCGTTATCAGTCGACCCTGTTCGCCATCGACTTTTACTTTCAGGAGGATCGGATTCCGCGCTTGTGCTTTGGAACGTGGAAAGTACAGATGGCCAAACACATAGATTCAACCCGGTCGGTCGCATCCCCGCGAAAAAAGAGCACAAGTATGGCATCTCATGGGCAAGTTGGTGGCGCGACGATGACGGCATGTTCATCACCTCTTCATTCGACGAGACTGTGAAAGTATGGGACTCAACTGCGTTGGAGTGCGTGTATAACTTTGACATGCACGCGCGTGTCAATGCACACGATCTATCGCAAGTGGCAGAACACTGTCTCGTCGCAGTTGTGGCCGACTGCACCCCCGTTCGTCTTCTCGACCTTCGTTCCGCCGCATCTGCACAGATGCTAAACGCGCACGAAGGCACGACTGTTAACTCAGTTAAATGGTCTCCAGTGGACCCGTTTATTCTTGCTACAGGTGGCTCAGATGGAACTGTGAGATTATGGGACGTGAGGAGAAGTAATGCCTGTTTTGCGGTTCTGAATATGGAGAACACGCATGGTGCGACGGCGCAACGGCGAAAGTTCGGAGGAGAGTCGTTTTCAACGTCATCTTCTTCATTTCTTGCACGAGTCAAATCACATAGAGGTGTCGTTAATGGTCTTGTGTGGATGGATAACGGCCGGAGATTGATTTCTACGGGGACGGATGAGACGATCCGGGTATGGGATGTTGCGAACGCGCCACATTTGAAACCGGACACGAATTCACTTGTGAACTTTGGCCCGCTTGTACGAAATCGATATTTACAAAGTATCAACATGGTCTTGACGCCGTTTCGAGATTGCACACCACAACTTCTTTTCTTCCCTTCAGACAATGGGGATATTTTAATTTTTGACACGGCAACAGGAAGATTAATTCGCAGACTTTCGGTATCTATGAATACTCTCAAACGAACAGTGGGACTTGCTTGTAGAGGGTCGGAGTACGTGGAACTGTTTTCTGGAATCAGCTCTGGAGATATTGTATTATGGGAGGCGGAAAGGGAGGCGGAAACCGCGCAGGGGCCGCAGAAGAACAGAAATGCGGCAGCATCGATGTATGCGTATGCTGAACCGAAGAGGGGGAATATTTTGACGGAGATTTATAGAGGATTAGAACTAGTTCCAGATTAAATGGTACATAGCAAAACAAAACAAAAACATAAACAAAAAAAAAAAATAGAAAGCGCACAAGCCGTGTATATATCAACCCAGAAGCGGAAGTTCCTTCTCGTATCCGTAAAAATACAACATCTCCTTACACTGCATCGAGTACCATTCTGACGGTTCCCACTCATTACATCCCTTTCTGCAATGTTTATCCGGTTGTGGTTTCTTCACGGTGAAATGAATAATCACTGCTTCGTTCCACAGTTTATCCCATGTCGACCTGTAATGCTGGTACATTACGAGGTTGAAATTGTATTTGTATGGTAACGCATGAAACCTGAATCTATAATATGCGTTCAAAAATGCCTGATCTGCGTCATTAGGTTTATGCATATTCGGGTCAGATACAGCCTTGACCATGTTATGAAACTCCTCAATCGATGGCCGAAACGTAATAACTCCGGAGTTGAATCGTGTATCAGTCAAAATATCCCACCATGTATCTGGCGTTCCCGCAATCTCACCAGGCTGGTCAAAAAGCTCCGCGATCGAGCCTTTGCAGAGCGTGTCAGCGTCAATGAAAACTATCCGTTCATACTGAGTGTACGACCACAGGTACAACTTGTTAAGATTGTATCGATGATACGGACGAATCTTGCCCTTGTCGACACCCTCGAACTCGAGATCCTTCTCAATCATGATTTTCCAACCTGCGCGTTCTAGTCTCGTGATATTCTGCGGCGTAACAGCCTCCTTTCCCTCTGTTCTGACCAACAAAATCATCTCGGCGTCCAGCGCAGCAAGGTCATTATGTTTCTGCAAAGTATACCCGAGCATCATTCCATACTGTGCAAACTTCGCAGTCATGACACTTGATGAAATCGCGTATCGCGGCGTCCGTCGTACAGAGACAGCTTGCGTCCCTGCAATCCCACCATCGCCACCTTCCGCAACCTCTGCCTCTGCGATTCGTAAAGCAGTTGCATTACCGCTCGCCATATGTTGTCGAATCTCTGGTGGATGCCATGATAGATGTCGCTTTGATGTCGGTCCTAAAAAATAGAACGCTTGTTAGAAGATGTATACCTCGTTCACTGAGGTTGGTGCACTTACTAAACGCGGTAAACGCAAACACGAGGAGGCCGGTAAGCACGAGCAAAGGCAACGCATACCGTTTTTTCGAGCCGGTCATGAACTTTGCCATTTTAAACAAACATAACACCAAGTAGAAAGTAACAGTATCAAATAAACAACAGGAAATATCAAAACAAGTCTTAAGAAACAATTGGTGGGGATTTTCTCAGTGGTCTGCGCCGATGGCGTCTCGAAATACTATTACGGCCTATTTTGGAAACTGTTAATTTCCGCCTCTAACCACGCCGCACGAGACCACGACAGACTCATAACAAACAATCGTCGCGTGGCGAGCCACGCGGCAGAGCGAACGCGGGGTCATGTTCTATTTCTATTTTCGCGGGTTTAGAGTGTGGGGAGGAGGGGGATTTAATGGCAGAGGGAAGGTGAGAAAGAAGAGGGACAATCATCAGCTATACATGTACAACCAACGCCAACTATGCAATCATAACCAGACAAATATGCAAATACCCATCCGTATACATACAATCATACAATACTTCTGCAAGCGGTGCAGTCATTGGTATCACGACTCCATGCAGCACCGGTCTTGCAAGAATACAGATTCGTCGAGAAGGAAACAAGTCTGGAAGGTATGCATGAAGCGCTGATCCAACTGTTTGAACTTCACGAGGGGATACCATTGGAGGAACAAGAGTCTGAAGAACCGAGTTCGAGGAGGGGAGGTAAAGTTTCACGGGGATGTGTCGCAGTGAAAATGCGTCCTTTGGAAGTAGTTTCTTGCACGCCGTCCAAAACGTTTCAAAGTCATCTAAAAATTACTTCGCGTTAGCTCATGAACGAAACACGCAAATTTCGTAAGACCCACGTACTCGTCTTTGCGCCAATCCACAGTTGATCTGAATCCGCTTTCGACATACTCAACACCGCGTTCGCATTCCCTCTTCGCACAAAATCAGCCTCTTTCACCCGATTCACCCACATTTCCTCCAGATCCTTCTCCTCCGTATATCGTAGTATCATATCCACAGGATACGAATTATGCCGCAGTACAAGCGTCCATGGAATATGCCAGTCATGATCTGGATCATCTGTTTGTGTTGGATCAAGACCTGTAAGGTGGTCATAGAGTAGTCCTGTTGGCCAGTTCCTAATCGAATAGCGTCAGATCGCTTATTGTGAAAGTAGACATGCATACGCACCATTTAAGCGGCACACCTTCAAATTCCAACCACCACTCCTTTGACGTAACAACACTTTCGTCGGCAAGATACGGTCTGAAATATCCAATCATGTCGTCAAACAAAAGTGGAAGATATCCCATTCGCGGGGCGTTGACCTTTATCCAATGCATTAGCTTACTCGTGCACTCTTTCATCTGGCGTCATATCACACTAAGCCGCATTAACGCTTCATGTAACTCACATAATAAGGAAAAACCTCAACATCATTCCGACACTCATCCGGCGAAAGCACGATTTCCAACGGTATCGCGCCTCCCCAGATCTTTCTTTTTAGCGACTCACTCGCATCATTATCTCCACCACCACCACCACCACCACCACCACCACCACCACCACCACTCGGTTGCGGAGATGACAGTGGCCTCGGTGACGGTGAGTTTAAAGATGGTAAACTCATGACCACGCACACAATGGCCCGATGAAAGAGGGAGGGCAGATCGAGAGAGTGGAAGCCGTATATGATGACGAACTAGCTGTGAGTTTGTAAAGGCGGTTCTTGTCACTGTTATGGAGTACATATCGCGGGTGTTAAATAAGGTGTGATGTGTGCCATGTACTCCAGAATAATAGAAGAGCTGCTGATCTCATGACGACATACAAATTTCGACTGCAATATCGCGAACCGGTCGACTTTCTCAGCGACGGGCGGGTATCATTTCTATCTACACCTTGAAGTACTCTGCGACTGTTTCAAACACTGAGAATTCTCAAAACTACGTCTTAATAGAGCAGTGCTTCGTGAGAAATCATCGCATTCGTCGTGTTGACAATTGACTCCGCCGCGCCGGGCCCGTCTTGACAAAGCTCAATGATCCGGCTTCTCCACGTGCACACCACCCATTGAAATGGCTCCTGGAGCTTACAACCGCGTTGACGTTCAAAATGCAAGAGCAAAGGTGAATAACCATTTCTCCTTTGCTTTAGTGATTCAAGTGTTAACGAGGAAAATCATAGCTTGTCGAGTCATACAATCAAATTCTTGAAGCGTTTAGTACAGGCAAAGAACTGAAAAATGTGGGAAATTATGAGATTCTTAGGTTGATTGGAAAAGGTTCGTTTTGCTTCTGCTGATTTAGAATGATTGATTCTGATGAGGTGATAAAACAGGCAGTTTTGGAAAAGTGTACCTTGCGACACATAAACTCACCGGTGCAAAAGTACGTTTACAAGCCATTACGCATTGCACTCATTTTGACTTACTCACTTCTGCTCGCAGGTTGTTTTGAAATGCGCTGAAAAATCAGATTTGAATCTTGCCCGGGAGATACATCATTATCGACAACTACTTCATCCACACATTGCGCGTCTTTACGAAGTCGTGATAACAGAGACACTTGTCTGGCTTGTTCTTGAATATTGCCCTGGTGACGAGCTATATCAGTTTCTGATTTCACAAGGACGGCTTGAGATTGAGCAGGTTCAGCGGATATTTGCGCAAATATGTGGAGCGGTAGCGTATATCCATGCCAAAAACATTGTACATCGTGATCTGAAATTGGAAAATATCCTCATGGATAAACACGGTAGCGCGAAAATCTGTGATTTCGGATTCACGCGAGAGTGTGAACCAAAGAGATTTCTGCAGACATTTTGTGGAACATTGTGTTATGCTGCTCCGGAAATGGTGAAAGGTGAAAAATATCATGGACAGTCTATTGATGTATGGTCGCTCGGTGTGATTTTGTATGCGTTGCTGTGCGGTGAGCTTCCGTTTGACGAGGAAGATGAGGTGCAAACTCGAGTTCATATCTCCACTGTCGAGCCGAAATACCCTTCATTTCTACCTGACGACGCGCTGAATCTTCTACAACGGATTCTCGCAAAGAAAGCATCAGATCGGCCTTCCGCAGAGGATATTCTGCGTCATCCATTCCTAGTCGGGCATGGGTCTTCTCAACTTTCAATCCTACAGCTTGTCGAGCCGGTTAGGTTTAGTACTAAAGTGGAACGAACATTGCTTGATCGACTTGATCATGCACACATTGATATCGACGCACTTCGTGAATCAGTCTTGAATCGGAAATGTGATAGTTTGGCGGGATTGTGGGCACTTGCGCTTGAACGTGAAGAACGACGCGTGTCAAGAAAGAAACGAAAGAAACTTATGGACGCGTCGTATTTACGACCTCGACAATCGACAATCAGTTTATCTCATAGTAAGCGCGCGAGTACGGAGGATGGTAACGTTTCTGTTGTGCCGTTACAGAAGCCTGTTCTAGGGCCAGAAACCGTGAGCGGGAATATATCTTCCGCGACGTCAACAGCTGTTGATCGGGAGTCACAAGATGGACGAAGATTGACGCCACATTCTACTGCTGAAGCGACGATTGTCGCAAATACGCCTGAACACAAGAAAGGAAAGAAGCATCGTGAATTCGCAGATGTGTTTTCAAGTATGATGCATTGGGCTAAAGCGCCGGGAAGTAAACGATTCAAGAAAGATGATCAGGACTCTATGAATTCATTGGAACGTGCGTCTACTCGTGCATCTATTTCAGCGCTGTTTAGCGTCAGTTCAAGAGGTACGGTCAAAGTACCGACGGTACCGAATGTAGGATCGAAAAGGAGGAATGACGTGACGTTGGTGAAGCCGTCTTCGTCGCCATCGCCTACGACGAACGTGCCGACAACGTCTACCATGAAGACAACGAATACAGCAGCTCTACCTGCATCAATTCCTGTGCGTCCCAAACTTGGTGATAGGACACGTACGACAGAAAGCACAATTTCAAGCACGTCATCAATCGTGAGACCGAGTACGCGTCCGTTAACACGCGCTCCTGGCCGCTCGACTTCATCTGAACGTGGTGGCGGTACGTTTGGTGATAGTAGTGGAAGTTTATCGCTTATTGATCGCCGTCATTCGTCGCCAAGTACACCATATATGACGCGATTAAGTCGAACGACGTCAACATCATCATCTATTTCCTCGTCGTTACGATCTTCATCTTTACAACGTCGTGCGATATCTCGAAAATCAAGTACTTCGAGTAACGCGCCTTCGATTTCGTCGTCGAGGAACGAGTCGTTATCACCTCTTGCATCTGCACAGTTGCCGAGTGTAGGAAATTGGAACATGGGCGATAGACAGAGGGAGAGACGGAGAAGAAGGTACAGTAGTGATGAAGATTCGCTTTCGAGTGCTGCTGGTAGCGGGAGTAGACGTGCGACAGCATCGGCGTCGGCGTCGGCGTCGACACCGGCGCATGCTACGTCGTCTTCATTCATAACTGGGTTTCGAAGTCCGTCACTTGGGAAAAGTATATATACACGGAGAAACATACGAGGGAATACGATGTCTTCTCGTGCAGAAGGATTAAGACTTGAGGTTTCTGGATTTCGACCGAATTCTGTGGCGGTGAATGATGCGATTTCGGTACATGCGAAACGGAAACAACGAATGGGGTTTAGAAGCGCTATGCGTGGACGAGGTGGTGGGGTTGCAGCGGTTGGGAAGGAGAGAAGAAAAGTGAGAGGTGGTGGAGTGAGGGAATTGGATGATGAGAAAGGCGAGGACGAGGAGGATGAAGTTGCTGAGGAGGATGAAGATGATGAAGTTGATAGGTTGAGTACAGTTAACTCTATATCATCATCAGTTGATTCCGGCGGGTCATCTTCAAGACGAGGGAGTATGCGAGGTGATAGTGTCAAGCGAGACGAACGATCATCGTCACGGTCACGCTCACGAAGAACAGGGATTATTGAAGAGGTTGAGAACGAATCTGAAGAATCTGACCCCGGAGATGAAGAAGATGAGTATTCAGATGACGCGGAGGATAATGATGTCGTTCGTACGTTGGAGGAATTGTCCATACAATGAACCGTGGGAACCGCGCAGTGTATACTATATGGTTATAGAGGTTATAGAATTTTGATGTGCATTTTTGGTGATTCGTATTTACATGACTTTACTCCTTGATTTACTCTATTCCAGTTAGCCAGGTCATCATCAATCACTCAATCCATAGAGTGGAACTCACAAAAGCAGCTTTGCATTCCTTGTAGGCGTCAAAAAACTCTTTACAGTCCTCTTTTGCTCGTTTCGTGTTATACCGTGATCGATCCAGACAATTTAGCGACATTTGCGCAGACACTTTACACGGATCATAAAATTTCGAAGTTCCTTTCCTTCACATGATCACATTAGCCTGGTTCTGGAGAAGAGTTATAGATAAACGTACCCTGCCACGGCGGAAATATGCCGCTTATCATCCGGATCATCAGGAAACATCTGCGCCCCGCTTTCGAACCGCGCCATGATTGCAGACGTGTCTTCGCCTGCAAATGTCCGCGGAAGCGGTTTCGACTTGTCTGTCGTTTCCGGCATCTTGGCAGCTACTGTGGCGTTGTGCTGTGTTGGAGTGGTGGTGGAGTGGTGGAGTGGGTTGGAGTCCGGGGACAGTTGGGATGTTCCGTGACGGTGAAGTAAACCACGGGCGTCAGTACCGCTGCATGTATAGTTGGAGCATTACCCGGCCACACCGCCGGGACGTGATGCAGTTTGCCTTCCCGAAGGGAAAAAAAAAATACAAATACCGACAGCCCGGATCCCGACCATCAGTTCTCGTCTACTCAGAACACAGTACCGACACAATGAACGCCGGCCGGAGTCGAGCTGCAGCGACGACGACGACGATGATGCTGCTTCGTCGGCCATTTACTGCGGGTTCGCTGTCGTCGACTAGCGCGTTTGGAAATGCGAGACGAAATGTGCATTCGAAACCAGTGCTTTCTCACGAAAGCACGTTTGTTAAATCTGGACTTTCGCCGCTGTTTTCCGCAAAGGGATTTGACGTTGCATGGATGCAGTATCAGAGTTACCTTACACATGAACTTTCAAAACGTACAGCGGGGACGAAATACGCGGGACTGAGTGCGTTTGAAACGATGCTTGCGACTGCTCGTCATGCGGATAATGCAGCGTTATTCAACTTTGCGTCATTGTGTCATAACAATCATTTCTTTTTCGACGGACTTAAGGGACCTGATAGTGTGGAGAGTACCGGTCCTCGTGATAGACTCGCTGCTGCGATTGATCGTCGATTCACGGATGTGGATGAATTGAAATTACACATGTCTGCTATTGCGCAAGCAATGTGTGGACAGGGATACGTGTGGCTTGTTGAAGGACCACAGAAGGATTTGTATGTTGTCCCGACATACAACGCTGGAACTCCGTATGACTATGCACGGACGCAGGATTTCGATTTAAACGGTCCTGTTTCGAGTTCGAGCTACGATGGCGTTAATGAGCGGCAGCGAAGACTTACGAATTTGACTCCGTCTACCACGCCCGATTGGCCGTTGCCGTTGTTGTGTATTAATATGTGGCAACATGCGTATCTTTCGGATTACGGCTTCGCTGGAAAAGAGGAGTATTTTGAAAATTGGTGGAAGGCTATCGATTGGGATAGAATTGAAGCACGGTTCGATGTCTTTGCGACGGCAAGGAACCCGGGTCCGATTCGTGAGAACCGTGAGTCGTTGTAGGTAGTAGTTTGTACATACAAGTAGTTATATATACATCTTCATCTCATGACCGTATCCCGGGGGATTTATATAGGCAGTGTTTTAATATTCCGTTCACCTAACCCTATATCCTAATTGGGTAACTTTTTAATTGGAAATTGCCGATTGTGGAAGTCAAATGTCCAAAAGAGGAAGTTTTGCAGTCTTTGCCCAGTTTATACGAGTCGACAGGATGGATCGCAGAGTGATTGCTAGTTCGTGTTTTATTGCGAGTGTTATGTGGTCATAGAAAGATTAAAAGCAAAAAGAAAAGAAAAGTACTCGTAATCCGCGGTTCAGATGTTTATATGGCGACAAGTCTGGCGATAGAAGCAGCACTCACATATTCAGATGCATCAACCGCATATCCAACTTTTAGAGGCAGCCACACAACGCAAATCTTATTAGACTGCATTCAAACTTACTAGAGAGTTAAACATGCTGATCAAGAGCAGAACTATGCTTTTTCTATTTTACGGTACTGGAGTGGTTGATGAGCAGTACTGTGTGCAGGATCTTAGTACGGCGGTTGACTGCATACTTCGGCACCACGCTACTTTAAAGCTACACCACGCCGCACACAACACTACTCACTAAAATAAAAGAGCCACCCTATATAAATTGTGCAGTTTAAAACAGCTTAGAGCAATTTCTTTTTAATAGATGCGGTTGTTGAGGTTTTACGTGGGCTCAAAACTTTGCCCTTCGAAGCGCCTTAACTATATAGGAGTGGCAGTTAAGCCAAACAGGTTAAATGTAAGCTATGTATGGTACATGTCCCACAAAAAAAAAACACACCCCTTATGATAACAAGTATAGGTACACAAAACCCCTTTATTTACAATTTGGGAGGTTTCAACAGCCTTAATTCGAGCAACCGAACCATTAGCCCCACAGAAGGTAAACATGTGCAACGCGTCTCCAGCTTTCGTGTCGCGTGGACAAAAGATCACTACTACATAGAATCAAAGAATACGCGATGGCGACGCCTACAGACCTGGATCGAACACCTTCATCACCACCTCACGCACTTCAATGTCTCCTGTACGCGTCATTTCAAGCGCACGTGAGTTCGCACTATGTGCAATCTCAAATTACGCGTTCATCCACAACCGCACACCTTCGAGCTCTTATTCGACGAATACAGCCATTCTTGACACTCGATGAAATTCGCGAAAAAAAAATGGGACGGAACCGCACGATGGTAAAACCAAGCTGGGTGGTTAGCGAATTTGAAAAGTGTGAAGTACATTATATCCGACTTGGATTCGGGAGTAAGTTCGTGATTGTGACTCAAGAGAGCGCTGGGCGGAATAGGCTGGTATTGTTCACGAGAGCGACCTCGAGACATATATTGGCGGTGTTTCTGAAATTCATCGAAATGCTGTATGACGTCGTGGTTTCGCCGTTACGGTTTCCGAAAGATACGTTAGTTTGTTTTGTCGATAGCTACTGCGCGGATCATAACTCGTCCGTGATTGTTGAATTTGCGATGCCTCGATTGCGAACACACGAGGACGCCAACAAGAACGACGCGCTTCGCAAAATCACGATTGAGTTTGAAGAAAACGATGTATCACAATTCTGCTCACTTTCTCCCCAAAACGGCGTGATGCATGGATTGCTGAACCACGCGGAACAAGCTAGTGCTGTGAGATTCAACATACTCGAAATCGCAAGAGTCGCGGTTTCAGGTGGAGTTATGGCGAAAGAAGGGAAAGTTAAATTTGTCGGAGTAAATATGACGCATGTGGAGGATACGTTTCGAAGGATTATAGAAGCAGCAGCAGCAGCAGAGTAAAATTATTGACAAGACTGAGATTAACGAGATATACCAGAACAACAAACACCAAGCAAAAAAACAGACATATAAACAAAGCCCAAATAAAGCAGCACAATTATTACGAACGTGCACAAGCCCTATAATATACTAAATTTTATGATACCCAAAAAAAAAAGAGATTAGAGAAAGCAAACACACACGTTCACGTAGTGACCTTGTTCAGAATCGAGTTAAGATCCGACTCGGTGACAACGACGCCAGACTCGGAGCACTTTGCCTTTGTGCGCAGTTCCGAGCACAGGCCGTCAATGTCGATATCGCCAAACTTAGGGTGCATCGAAATCCGATCCCATAGAGCAGTGCAGCTCATGAGAGGCTTGTTATCAGCAGGCACGACTTCATCAAGCTTCGAGTCGTCATTGGACTCGTTGTTCGAGTTTGCGTCGGCAGCGTTCTCGTCAGGCGTTAAGGGCGGCAGGTTGAACTCCTCGTTCTCGTTGAAGATCGAGTCGCGGTAGCCTGAAAACAGGTCCTCGTTGAACGACGGCGGACTCATGATACTGCCAGAGGCACGAACACGAGGGATGGGGTTCTCGCGCGAACCGCAGGCCATGGAGAGCTCCTTGCAAAAGTCATTCTCTTTGGCGAGGTATGGCGGGCCGGTGGCGGAGAGCGCGGGGGAGTTGCCGTTCGAGTGTGGCGAGAGGTGCTGCGACAGTGACGGAGAAGGCGAGACGGCGGAGAACATTGTCTGTCCGAAACCGATGTGGGATGGCGATGAGACGGAGGATCGCGGGAGCGCGGACGGCGAGCGCACGGAGGCGGCAGACGAAGGGCCGGCTGCTTGGAGAGCAGGGGACTGGCGGCCGGCTTTTGCGGCGGCGGGGTCGGAGTTGCTTCCGAAAAGCGGGAACTCGAATGTGAACGGCGAGACGTAGTTGTGGCCGGGAGCGCCGGCGGGAGACTTGACGATGGAGTTGCCGCGCTTGCGGTACTCCTTGAGCTCGCTCTGGAGGCGGTCGACCTGCTTCTTGAGAAACTGGTTTTCGGTGGTCATGCTGTGGCTCTCGTTCTCGAGCTCAGCGACACGGGCTTCTAGGTCGCGCAGGTGCTTTTCCTTGCGCTCGCGGAAGGCGCGCTGGGCGGCTCTGTTCTGGGCCTTGCGCTTGCTGGAGGGCTCTGCGACCATGAGCTTGCGGCCGGGTTTCTTCTTTTCATCGGGCTCGGCGGTGGAGGTGTCGCGGCGCTTGTTGTCAGCAAACTCATCGTCGGAGTCGTCGTCAAAAGTCTTGCGCTTGTCGTCAGGGAAGGGCGTGCCGAACTCGCTCTGGGCGTCGACGGAGGGCGAGACTGCTGCAGCGTGGGACGCGGACGGAGCAGGCTTGACCTGGAGGTGTCGCGGGGAGGGCGCGGAAGACGCGGCGGGCGCGAAGGCGAAGTGGGAGGATAACGGCTGGGCGGCGGAGGTCGGGGAGGTGTAGGCAGAGCCGGACGAGACGCCGGAGACGCCGGAGTCCGGGGAGCGGCCGGAGGCGGAGGAGAGCGAGCCCGCGGCGGAGACGGGAGAGAGACCGAAGGCGGCGGGAAGCGCGGGGGCGGTGGAGCCGGGCGCGTTGCCGATGAGATCGGGAAGACCGGCGAGATCGGCGGCGGCGAGGGAGGAGGCGAAGTCTGCGGGCGAGATGTAGGCGGCGGCGGCGGCGGCGGCGGTGGCGGGGAGGTGCTGGTGCTGGAGCTGGAGCTGCGACGGCTTCTGCTGGTCGGCGGCGGCGGCGTCGGCGTCGACAGAAAGAGCCTGGTCCGGGAAGTCGTCGGCGAGAAAATCAGACGAGTTGAGGGACGCGAGGAAGCGCTGGGTGTCGTCGAAGTAGTCCGGGTCGAAGGTCGTCATTGCGATCTGGATGCTGACAAACACAGGGCGGGCGGGGAAGAGGCGGGCGGAGGAGCGTGCTGACGCGCTTGCTGGGTAGCGTACCTGCTTGCTTGCTGGCTTGCTGGAGGACTGATGGACTCGGGCTGCGGAACGGCGAACAGAGGGCTTTGGTGGGGAATTGGGCGAGCAGAGGAGGAAGGGAGGAGGAGGAGGAGGAGGAGAACAGGACCGAGAAGGAAAGAGAACGGCGGCGGACTCGACGCGGCGACGGCGCCACGCCCAGGGCAAGGGCAAGGGCTCAGGGCAGCCGCCTTAGTCAGCCCCTTGTACTACGGCGTCCGCTTCACACTGGACGCGCTTCATGCTGTGCACTCAAAATCATAGCATCGACACACCTCTCGTCGGTTCTCTCTTTCGCACGATTTATGCCGATCTCTTCTCTTCGTCTCACCCCATCGCCGTCGCCGCTGTTCGATCTCCTCTCGTCCGCGCCAATCTCTCGCCAACGTGCGCTTAAACGCAACTCCCAGCGCGCCGCACACCACGCGGCACCAGAAAATTTCTTCCTCGCCTCCTCTGATCCAGATCGTGATACTCCTCACCACCACCACCACCACCACCACCACCACAGCACTCATCATGGCCTCTCCAGCTGCTGCCGACCAGTCCGCGGCCGCCGGCAAGATCCGGATTGTCCTCACCACCTCCGACGAGTCCATCGCCGTTCCCGACGTCCCGCTCTACGTCCCGCTCTTCCTCAAGCGCTACGGCCTCTCCGAAGTCGTCAACCATCTGCTCGCAACAGAGAAACCCATCCCCTTTGACTTTCTCATCAACTCGGAGCTTCTCCGCGTCAGTCTTCAAGACTACATCACCTCCCACGGCCTGTCCTCAGAGTCCACCCTCACCCTCGAGTACACCCGCTCCATCCTCCCGCCTACCTTCCTCGCATCCTACGACCACCCGGACTGGGTCTCATCACTCGACATCCTCTCCGCCCCCACCACAGTCACCACTGCTCCCATTGTCTCTGGGTGCTACGACGGTATCGTGCGATGCTGGACTCTTTCCGGTAAAGTCGCCAAAGAATTCGCGGGTCACACTGCCCCCGTCAAGGCCGTCAAGTGGCTTCAGGGCACTGCTTCCGAAGCACCGCGGCTCGTTTCAGCTGGAATGGACCGTTCTCTCCGCATCTGGAAAACAACTGCTGCCAGCAACGACGATGACGAAGACGGCGATGGCGAAGACACAACACAGCTGGTCCAGTCAGCGCGGATATACACTGGTCACAAAGCAACCATTGAATCCGTCGCCGTTAATTCCTCAACAAACCGGATTCTCACCGCCGGTGCAGACGGTCTCGTTGGTCTCTGGACCACGATTCACAAGCAAGCTCCACCGGCAACAGTCGGCATCTCGACCCGCGAGCCCAATGGAAAACGACGCCGCAAAGGCGCCGCCGCTGCCGCTGCCGAGTCCAGAGGTCCCCTGTCCATGATGGATTCCCAAACAAGCCCCGCCTCAGACGTCATCTTTGACGGAAAGGATGCAACTGTCGGATACTCTGTTTCCCAAGACCATTCCATCAAAACATGGGACCTCGTGACCTCCTCTCTCGTCGACACACGCACGACCTCATTCCCCCTTCTCTCCATCACCCATCTTCCCGAACTCTCGCTTCTCGTCTGCGGCTCCTCCGCTCGCCACGTCACCCTTCACGATCCCCGCGCCGGCGCCGATTCAATCACGTCCGGTACTCTCCACGGCCACTCCAATTTCGTGACGTCTCTCGCCCCTTCGCCAGAGTCAAACTACATGTTTTCTTCCGCAAGTTACGACGGAACAATCCGTGTTTGGGATATTCGTGCTCAACGAGCTTTGTACGTCATTGAACGCAACGCCGCCGCCGCTGCCGCCGCCGCAACATCTCAAAAACCAAAACTGTTCGCGGTCGATTGGGACCAAAATGTGGGCATCGTAAGCGCAGGTGACGATAAACGATTGCAGATCAACCGCGGAACAGGCCTCAAGGCTTCTGCAACCGCTGCCTAGATTTCTAATGTACATTATTATCATTTGTTCTTTGTACTTTTAATGCATTATCCATTGTTCAGCAACACCTCGCTCCACAGCTGCACACGGCGAACAGCGGAACGGCCCAAAAAGGAAACCGAATCGCAGGCGGACGACGCCGCACCGACTGCGGCCCGCCCCCCACACTCCAGGGTCGCCAGACTTGCTCCGTTCTCGCTTATATGATGATGCTCTTGCTCTATCGATGATCAATTAACTAGGTACACAACTACACTTTTCTAAAAAAAAAAAAACAAAACAAAACGCTTAACGACCCATCCAGCCACCATCCACAAGCATCACCGATCCCGAGACATAGTTACTGGCCTGGGACGCCAAGAACAAACCAGCACCTTCAAAGTCATCAGGCGATCCCCAACGCTGAGCAGGGATACGTTCCATAATTTGACGAGAGCGTGTCGGGTTCGCAATCAACGCTTCGTTCATATCAGTGGCAACATATCCAGGGGCAATCGCGTTAACGTTGATTCCCTTCTGCGCCCATTCGTTCGACAATGCCTTGGTCAGTTGACCAATACCACCCTTCGCAGAAGCGTATGCAGGGATGGTGATACCACCCTGGAACGTATTAAGCGACGCAACGTTAATGATCTTTCCCTTTGCCCCGCGCTCAATAAGCTGTTTTCCGACTGCTCTGCACAGCAGAAACACAGACGTCAAGTTCACCTGGAGTACTTCATCCCAATCCTCCTCGGGAAACTCCTCAGCTGGATGCCGCCGTTGGATTCCACCACAGTTCAAAAGAATATCAATCGTCACGCCCTTGGCTTCCAGATCTGGAACAATCGCCTTCACAGCCGCCCGATCCGCAAGATCCGCAACCACAATCGACGCTTTCGCGCCAAGCGCCTCGAGTTCCTCCTTGACTGCAGGATTATCGTTACGCTATTACCTCAATTAGCTTCACCACCACTTAGTCAACCTTAATATATACACACCTGAATCATGATAACCTCCGCACCAGCCTTCGCAAACGCAGTCGCAATACTCTTGCCAATACCGCGCGTAGCTCCAGTAACCAACGCCGTCTTTCCCTCGAGCCCAAACATCTTGGAAAGATACTCCTTATCCGCCATTGTGCCTAGTGTCGTATCAATGCGCGCGCGTGTGTGTGTGTGTGTGTGTGTGTGTGTGTGAACAAGAAGACGCGGGGTGAAGACGGCGGAGAAGAGCGGGGGACACACGCTGTTCTTATATATGTATGGCAAACGCCGGGGGCCGCGGGGCGGCGGGGCCGAGCGGAATCGTCCCGCCCCACGCCGCACATGCTCGTGTGACCCCCACGCCCCGCGCGGGGCTCCACCGAGATATATACGACGCTTCGGCCCCGGCAAGGTGCATACTGTTCACGTCACTCTAATAACCGAAAGCAATACACACATATATTCCCGCTAACTATAACAAAAAAGACAAAATGAAAATGAAATCCAGTATATCCACCCTACACATTAACCTCGACACGACTCTGTCCACCAAGCGTCTCCACCGTCGGCAAAAGGTACGTGATATCGTCCCATGGATGACGGTACAGTCCAGTGCGCAGACGCTTCTGATCAAGGTAATGCGCAATCAAACCGATCGAGCGACCAAGAACAAACAAACCGTTGAGAACACCCATACGCAGGTAATCTTCTGCCTCCTCGAGCGTGAACGCGCCGCAGTGACGAATCAGATCGACAAAGCACACCGCAACGCAACCATCGACGTTGAGAATCAAGTTATCCTTCTTCGAAGTCGTCACTGACTCAACTGCAAGAGCATAATCCAGAAGCTTCGTGGTTGGGAAGTTCTTGCGCGCAAACTCCTTCACGAGCTCAACACGCATATCAGGGTTGTTACGCGACTTAATACGATGGCCGATTCCGGGAATCAGCTTGTTCTGCTTGCGCATGGTGTCCACAAACTGACGAGGCGACATGCCCTTATCAAACGCATTGGTAAACTCCTGCGCGGCACCATCCAAAGCACCGCCAAATCGCTCACCAATCGTAAGCAGACCAGACACGAGCGCCGAAATCAAGTCCTTGCCCGCACGAGTCGTGATGATGGTGTTCATGGCACCAGACACGGCAGGACCGTGGTCGGCAGTGAGCATGAGAACCATCTCGAGGAAGCGCGACGCGTAATCAGGCAGACGGCGACGGAACCACAGAAGCGACATGACACCACCAATGCCAATGTTCTCCTTGAATACGTCCGTAATCGGCATTCCCGCGTACAGCAGCTCCTGGCCACGGTCGTCGGAAATCGTGGAAATAAACGCAGCAGGCTTGCGGATCAAGCCGAGCTGGGTGGCCCACGCGTAATCCATTGGGATCTTGGGCGGCTCGGGCTCGGCCTGTGGCACAATGGTTCCCTTGTTAACAAGAGACTTGTAAAGCGAAGCGAGCACCTCTGGCATGTCCTCGAACGTGTCGGGAACGTAGAAACCCGCGGCCTTCATGGCGGCGTTCTTGGCGGCCGCAGTCTCAAGCTGAGAGTTGGCGAACGAACCAGCGTGGCCAAACTGCACCTCAGTCGTGAACATAGACGCGCACGTGCCAATGGCCCACGCGACAATGGGCTTGGTGATCTTGCCGGCCTTGACGGCCTCAATGACGCGGTACTCCTCAACACCACCAACCTCGCCGAGCAAAAGAAGAATCTTGCACGCGGGATCGGCCTCGTAGCGGAGCAAATGGTCAATGAAAGTGGTACCGGGGTAACGGTCGCCACCAATGGCAATACCCTCGTACACACCGTCAGTGGTCTGAGAGATAATGTTGTTGAGCTCGTTGGACATGCCGCCAGACTTGGAGACGTAGCCGACTGAGCCGGGACGGTAAAGCTTGGAAGCGACAATGTTGTCCATCATACCGCCAGTGTTACCGATCTTGAAGCAGCCGGGCTTGATACCACCAACCGTGGCAGGGCCGATAATGACAACGCCCTTCTCCTTGGCCTTGACAAGGATCTCACGGGCACGGCGCTCGGGTACACCCTCGGCAATGATAGCAATGGTCTGTGGAGCGTTAGCAAGATGACGACGAAAAAAAAAAAGAAAGCAGGAGCAAATAAGCGTACGCGGATCTGGGGGAGCTCGAGAAGCTCCATGGTGGAGGAGTAGACCGAGCGGGAAGAGGCAAAGTTGACGGCGACATCAACCTCGGGATGCTTCTCCGCAGCCTTCTTGACAGACTGGTAGACAGGGAGAAGAGTCTCCTTTGTGCCCCAGTACATCTTGGAGACAAATTGGCCTCCAAAGGGGTAGATGATAGCCGCGACAGAGGGAGTAGTGCGCTTGCAGATGAAGTCAAAGTCGAGCATGCCCTGGCAGGCGCGGGGCTGCATTCCGTAGATGAACGCGCGGGTTTTGTTGTGGAACAGCTGGTACGCCGGCATTGGAGAGGCGGGGGCGGTCGGGGGCGCGAACCGGGTGATGTTTGCGTTGGAGCTCATCTTGGAGGCGGAGGCGAGACGAAGACAAGGCGGTAAGGCGGGGAAACGGGGTGCCGGGGGGAGGAGGAGGGGAGACCGAGGCCGGGATCAGAGAAATATTTAAGCCGTGTTTGGACGGCGGTGGTGGGGAACTGCGCCCGCGGTCCTGAGCCCGCCTGCGTAGTCCCCGTCCTGGCCGCCGCTGGGGAGCCCCAGGACACAGCGTACGCCTGCGCGCACTTCCCAGCACGTGCCTGCCCCGCGCGGCCTGCGCAGCACTCAGCACGATCCTGCGCAGCTCACGGCACGGTTGCGTGCGGCGTGCGGCGCATGTCTCAGGCCCCGCGTCCGGACGCGAAAACCAGAACTCAACATTTCGTCTTTTCGCGGTTCAAAAGACCGAACTTGCCCCGCTTCGTCTCCTCGTCGCTCCCCCCTCCTCTTCCCTCTTCTCCCTTCCAGCTTCCTGCTCTTCCCCGCACTACTAACACATCTCTCCCCCCCCGCAATGTCCGCAAAGTCCATCCACGAGGCCGACGGCAAGGCCCTCCTCTCCTACTTCCTGCCCCGCTCGCCCCTTCTCACCTCCGAGAAACCCTCGACGGACTTCAAGCCCGCGCCCCCGCGTCTCGCCTCCCTCGTCTTCCCCGACGCTGCTCCCGAGCTCGTCGCCCAGGTTCTCGACGCCGCTGAGTCTACCTACCCATGGCTTCGCCAGCCTGGTGCCAAGTTCGTCGCAAAGCCTGACCAACTTATCAAGCGTCGCGGCAAGTCAGGCCTCCTCGCCCTCAATGTCACTTGGGCTGATGCCCGCGCTTGGATCGCAGCCCGCGCGGCAAAGGAAATCACCGTCGAGGGAATCCCCGGCGTGCTCCGCACTTTTCTTGTCGAGCCCTTCGTGCCCCATCCCCAGGAAACCGAGTACTACATCAACATCAACTCCGTGCGCGAGGTAAGTTTCTTTCTCCGTAATTCCTGATCCAATTGCCTTGATCCGCGACTAACGCTTCTCTCCAGGGCGACTGGATCCTCTTCTACCACGAAGGTGGTGTTGACGTCGGTGATGTCGACGCCAAGGCCTCGAAGCTTCTGATCCCTGTCGACCTCGAGCACGGCTACCCGTCCAATGCCACCATCATCTCCACCCTTCTCTCCAAGGTTCCCGAGTCCCAGCACGCCACCCTTGTCGACTTCATCAACCGTCTGTACGCCGTCTACGTCGATCTCCAATTCACCTACCTCGAGATCAATCCCCTTGTCGTCATGCCCACAGACAACGGCGTCGAGGTCCACTACCTTGATCTTGCTGCCAAGCTCGACCAGACCGCCGAGTTCGAGTGCGGCGCCAAATGGGCAATTGCCCGCGCTCCCGCTGCCCTCGGTACCACTGCTCCCGTTGGTGGCACCACTCAGAACATTGATGCCGGCCCACCAATGGTCTTCCCTGCGCCTTTCGGCCGTGAGATGTCTCCCGAGGAGGCCTACATCGCCGAGCTCGACGCCAAGACCGGCGCGTCCCTCAAGCTCACTGTGCTCAACCCCGCCGGCCGTGTCTGGACTCTCGTCGCTGGCGGCGGTGCGTCCGTTGTCTACGCCGATGCCATTGCGTCTGCGGGCTACGCCAACGACATTGCCAACTACGGCGAGTACTCTGGCGCTCCTACCGAGACTCAGACCTACGAGTACGCTAAGACTGTGCTTGATCTCATGACTCGTGGCGAGCCCGTCGACGACGGCAAGGTTCTCTTCATTGGCGGTGGTATCGCCAACTTCACCCAGGTCGGCTCCACCTTCAAGGGTATCATCCGCGCGTTCAAGGACTACCAAGCCCAGCTCCATCTCCACAAAGTCAAGATGTACGTTCGTCGTGGCGGTCCCAACTGGCAGGAAGGTCTTCGTCTGATCAAGAACTGCGGCGAGGAACTTTCGATCCCCATGGAGGTCTATGGTCCTGACATGCACGTCTCTGGTATCGTTCCTCTCGGTCTCCTCGGCAAGCGTCCCGAGGGAATCTCGGCTTTCGGAGTCGGTACCGCGGCTGGAAGCTCAGCTGTCTCGGTTCTGTAGATCTAAACTCATTACGCTGGTTCTTTTGTTAGGTTGGGTTTGCTCGGTTAATACACTTTTACTCATATGGTCCTAAGACCCCTGAATAGTCCGAGGGTGATTCTACATGTCCCTTCAACTTCGTAAGCGCGATCTTTGAGATTCCACATATGATCATGCACTTGTACTTAACCCTACTCCTTACTATTCATCTTTTGCGGAGAATCTGGATCTTCTCCGCTAGATTTTGCCGGTCTGTTCGCTGGCTACACAGAAAATGGACTGGGCAGACGGGCGGGCTGTGATTTACGAGTACGATAGGAGTCAGGAAAAGAATCAACGGAAGACCGAGTTACTACGGACGCGCCAATCCTTACTTTTAACGCTTTAACATAACAATGTACACTTTATTTGACAACTACTGTAAACTGGTATAAAACGAAAGCACAGGTATCACATCATAGCTATCAATCAGCATCACCCAAAACGCCAAAATACTCGCAATCCATGCACAGACAGGTATAAGCTTGATATCACTCACTAACGCACAAGTAACTTTAAGAAGTGGGTGGACATTACTCCATAGGTATAAAAAATTGACAACTCGTCATCATCATAAAAATAAATCGACCGGGCCTGTCCTCTCCAGCCGCCGATGCTGAGGAATAAGTACCATAACGCCGTCCACAGACATCACGCGTAGAAACCAGGCCCACAAAACGCGGACTCGGGCCTGTCCTCCCCGAACGCCGATACTGAGGAACAGTACCATTGTACCGTCAACAGATATCACGCCCAGGA